>JAAEAF010009934.1:0-23661 GCA_011037195.1 Triatoma infestans
TCCAAACAAAATTAATTAAAAATAAATAGATAGCCAAAATTCGGAGTTTCAAGAAAATTAGTAAACCAGAAGTGCGCTTTTACTTCAGTTTTTCCAGTTTTCGACGAATTTCATTAAATTTGGTACACAAACTATAAAATTTGTCAATTATAATTTTGAGTACAGGAGTAAGAGAAAGTTGTGTGAGTGTTTCACACCAGATTTTTTTTTTTTTTTTTATTGTACATGCATTGCTCTATTTTAGGGTTTTACAAAATTTGAAGGTTATGTTATGGTAATGCTTGCATAATGGAAGGTTTTGTTACTGTTAAATATTATTATTTATTTATTTATTTATTTATTTATTTATTATATCCCGTGGATATAAATACTGAAGTTCTGTTTACAAAATAAAATAAAATTACAGCTCCTAATTTTCATTTAATTGGAGCTGCTAAATCATTGGACATATATATATATATATAGCAATATTATTAGATAATAAATAATAGAGACTTAAATAAAAATATCTACATCGAAATTAAGAGTAAATATAGGCACAATAAAATGGCTATCTTACAGGAAAAAATAGATTTTCACCTTGACTTCTAAACTGTTGTAGCTATTTTCAGAAGTTGAACTATTTAGACTGTAAAAAGGAAGATTACAATAGTGTGCACACACTTCTGTACATATTGTACTGGAATAATAAAATTGTTTAAAATACACTTTTTATATTCAACTAGGAAGGTTTACAAATTTTTACCTTTTTGAAAATATTTTGTAAATATGTGATATATTGTTGGCATTAATAATGGAACTTGGAACTATTTGATCTTCAATAAATTTCATTTAAAATATCAAATGTAACATTATAATCGTACAAGAGATAACCCAGTAGTTATTCTTCAGCTTAGGTTAATTTGAAAAATCTGGTGTAATATCCTGAAATGCTTTTCACATGCTGTAATTCTTAATGCTCCATTTGACACGTTATCATCAAAATTGCGAAATTTTAGCTACTCACCAAAAATCACATACATAGAGGAAAAACAGACACACTTGTTAATTCTCGTGTGGATTCTATGAAAAAAAAGTTTTCCATTTGTGTGATCAGATCGCTTTTAACATTTGAAAGTTAATAAAAAAATTACTTTGTATGTTTCTTTTATGTAAACTGCCGATTGAAACAAAATAGAGATGAAAGCAGAATAAACTTGAATCATCTAGTCTATTCAGCTGTTTTTTCGAACATTAACAAAATATAAAGGCACATTATAGGAATTATATTAACATTGCAGCACTGTGAAAGTATTTTCTAAAAAATTTAATTTATCAAGAGAATTGTTGGTTTCAATGAATGATGATTAGGTTTATAAGTGTATAAGTTCGTATATATGTCAAGTTGAAGAAAATTGCAATCACTATTTTGCGAAAAATTTGAAAAAAAAATCTGGTATCAAACATTCACATGACTAGCTTTTCTCTGGGAAAATCCATTTAAGGACACTTTTAGGGTAGGGGTGAGGTTATGTTCTCATCTAAAGTGCTATTTCAGTTTATTTATCATCTAAATAATGTTAATTAGAATTGAATATGTTGTTGGAATTCCGAGTTCCAAAAAAAAAAAATCGGATAACCGGAAGTGCGTTTATTTTACCACTTTACTAAATGATTTGTTCACTTTTTCGCGATTTTCTCAAAAATGGCTTCGACGATTTTCTTGAAACTTCTATATAAATTAAACATACAATGATCTACAACTTTTATTTAAAACTTTTCTCTGGGAAAATTCATTTAAGTGCACTTTTTTGTAGGAGTGGTGGGGCTATGTTTTTCTCTAAAGGGCTATCATAATTTAATAGTAAAGTATAAAATTAATTAGAAATAAATAGCTGGCTAAAATTCCGAATTTCAAGGAAATTAGTAAACCGGAAGTGCTGTTTTACTGAACAGTTTTTTTTTTTTCAGTTTTCGACGAATTTCATTAAATTTGGTACACAAACTATAAAATTTGTCAATTATAATTTTGAGTACAGGAGTAAGAGAAAGCTTTGTGATTGTTTTTTCACACCCATTTTTGTTTTTTTTTGTTTTTGTTTTTGAAAAATTTGGGTTTTTTTTTTTTTTTTTTTTTTTTTTTTTTTTTATTGTACATGCATTGCTCTATTTTAGGTTTTTACAAAATTAGAAGATTATGTTATGAATGCTTGCATAATGGAACGTTTTAAGTATATTACTTAATATACTTATATTACTTAATATACTTATATGAGGCAATAGAAGAAGTGTAATCACATTATAGTTCAAAAGTTAACAGCTCTGCCGTTGGGGGAGAAGCTCAAAATTGCAGAACATCTTCAAAGTTCCATCAAATTCAAAGCATGACATTATTACCACCTAACCGATGGAGAGTTTTGTTCTACACGTTTTCATAATTTCTTTTTTTTGTGGAAGACGTTAACTTGAGTATATTTAAAAAATTACTCCTGATAGTTATTACTTCATACAGGTATTAGCCTAGATCTGTCTAAGTCATATAGCTTGACAAATAGAAAGGATATATCAAACGTTCCGACCACTAATATCATTAGTACAGAGATAGCTCTTTAGTAGAAAATGCCGTGTAAATGATCTTACTATTAAATCTCCTCTCTAGTCCTATATAAAAATTTATGTTCTTATTTCTATGAGATGAACATATTGTTAGTGTGGCAGGCGAATAATCGGGTGTATTATATTGTAATATATATTTGTGTGGAGCAGTAGGTAAGATATGGAACAGATGTAGTAGTGTCTGATTATACAGCGATGGACTGGATATTGAAAGAGGAACGTGCCTATATACTGAACATCGCTAAACAGATTAGGAAGGTCGGTTGTAACTTGTTACTGGTGCAGAAATCTATATTACGTGATGCTCTGTCCGATCTGGCTATACATTTCTTTGACAGATTGAAAATTATGGTTGTTAAGGATATTGAACGTGAGGATATTGACTTCATTTGTAAGACATTAGGATATCGTCCAGTCGCTTCTGTAGATCATTTGTGGCTGAAAATCTTTCATCAGCCGAACCAGTTGAAGAAGTTCAAACAGGTTAGTCTAGATTTGTCAAAGTGACGGGCATATAGAATCCAGGTAGAACTGTCACCATTCTAGAAAGAGGTAGTAATAATCTAGTCTTGGAAGAAGCGGATCGATCTATACATGATGCACTGTGTGTGGTGCGTTCATTAGTCAAATAAAGGGCTTTGATAACAGGTAGAGGAGCTCCCGAAACTGAGATCGCATTGAAACTAGCTCAGTACGCTCAGACAGTTGTCGGCGTGGAATCTTATTGTTTGCGGGAAAATGCTAATGCTTTGGAGATAATTCCATCAACTTTGGCTGAAAATGCTGGCTTAAATCCAGTTGCTACGGTTACGGAACTTCGTAATAGGTATACTCAAGGAGAGAGAGCACAGCTGGTATCAACGTCAAAACTAGCATATTGGAAGAGAATTATTCCCACTGCTCCACACAAATATATTACAGTTGGTGGCAGCGGTGGGATATTGGGTTGAGTTCAGGGTATGTGATACCCTTTGTCCTGGAAGGCCTGAAGGATGGCCGCTGGGTTTCTTTACAGAACAATGGAGGTCTCACCCAAATCTATAGCCTACTGGCGGAGTGTACAAGTGATCGCAGTCGACGGGTCGTTTGAGAAGGGAAAAATGTTATGTATGTCCCTTCTCGTTGAAATAAATAATATATGCTCTGCATATAATTGAATTTTAAATTACGAGCAGAGGTGAGAATTATTCTCATTGCTCCACACAAAATATGCATTCCAAATTTAAAACAGAACTTTGAGATGCACCAAGAACACTGAAAAATGTATTCTAAATGGCAAATTAAAAGCACTTGATCATGGGTTTATGTTTACATGTCTCCAAAAAATAATTTGACATTGAAAATTTTAAGTTATCGAAAATATTATATTTACCTTATAATAATGCTAACTAATTAAAGTTTCATTAACGAGAGTACGTTTTTATTCAAAAATTTTGTATTCAGAATGATACGTTATCTCCTTTATGGGACAGATACTTTCACGAAGAAAAGGATGTGAATGAAGTAAAATTATTCATAGAAGAAATTTTGTTCATTATCATCAAGAATGAAAAAAGCCCAGGAGTGCTGGTATTACGAACGAAATTATAAAAATAGCCGCTGCTTATATTATACTGCAAATCAATGGAATATGAAAACATTATGCTTATTCTCCCCTCTCCCCCGAAACTGAAGATCTAAATAATTCCCGTCCAATCAGTCTAATTTCTAATCTTCGTAATTTGTTTATATCCGTAAGAAAATAAATAAAATTTATACCAAATATTGAAATCAAACCAAATAGTAATAATTTCTCTGAAATACATAAGTTAATAATATAAAATAATTATTTTATGTTATATGGCCCAGTATGTAAAAGCACGACCTAATAATGCAGTATAAGAGCTCTCAATTATAGATTGGAATAAATTGTGCAGAGAGAGTTGAGAGGGCTATATAGTGAGCATGGAGGCTGACGAGATTCCCTCCAAACTTCTCTGCAAGCCAGCGGACTGACAACATAGAATTGGAAGACCCAAGGTTACGATGGCCCAAGACGGAGTAGCCCGAGACGCGAATAATATCCTTCCAATCCGCAACTGGATATCATTAGGTTGCAGAGCCAAAAAAGTAGTAGAAGAAAAAAAATATTTGTCCATGAAATAAATTTTTAAATCTGATCCGTATATGTAATTGAGTAAAAAAAATACACCGCCTCATTATCCTCTGCGAGGTGTATGGTTCTTAGATTGACCCATGTCAAAAAGAAATCTACAGCAACTGAGGAGCACGCAGATGCCTATGGAAAAGAGTATGCCCAGCATCAAAAAAAAGATAAAGAAATAAGGCATTAAAAGTTAAAAGTATGGAAGACCAACATACTAAAATGGAAATGGGCTGGATAATGAATGCTGGCCAGAGAAAACATGGACAGAAATGGAAAATAGGAAGGCAATATGCAATGTATGAGATGGAGCAATGAATTTTAAAAAATTTTGTAGGAAGGAACTGGACAAGCGTGGCAACAGACAAGAAGAAATGGGATAGGATAGAAGGCCTTCGCCAGAAATGAGCATAATTCCAAAAATAGTATGTCTAATTTATTTGGGGGGGGGGGGAGAAAGTTGGCTTTATTTATTTAATTAAAAATCAAACCCCCATACAGTAACAGATCAAGAATGCTGCTAAGGCCGACCTCGAATGGCGATTTTTTATTGTTTCGAAGTTAATATGCTTCGTTTCTCTTCGCCCTGGCAGTCATAGCTCGGAAGAGCTGCTAACTGTAACTCCCCACTATTACTTACATTGTGCTAGGTCAACAACATTTGATCCCCGACTGGAATCCAACCCTGACTATTTACACTAACGGCAAAGTGGTAATTACTCTGCTAGGCAGAGAGATGTCGTCTTTTTATTAATTATTTTCTGATAGCAATGTATATAAGTTGGCTGATAGCTTCGTAGTGATGTGTATTGTTAAAAATACTCTTTGTGGAAAGAATTTATTACTTTCAAAATCTTAATATAAAAATAATGGAAGGAAGGAAGATCAAATACAGTGGGAATTAAAACTTCTTGAAATAGAATTACCCTTTCTTATTATCCTATTTTTCTGTGAAGTTAACAGCGTGTTTTTTTCCTCTTATTGCTGCAAAGGAAAAGTCGGGTGAAACACTCACACAAGTTTCTCTTACTCAGAGAATTTTTTCAAAATTTTAATTGACAAATTTTAAAGTTTTTATACCAAAGTTGATGAAATTCGTTGGAGTTCGTCGAAAACTGAAAACAAAAGTTCAGTAAAAGTGCACTTCCGGTTTACTAATTTTCTCATTTCCGGAATTTTCTCTTTCTATTTGTTTCTAATTAATTTTGTTTCGATGCTAGAATTGTATAATCAACTAATATAGATAGCATGTTAGAGAAAAACATAACCACACCCCACCCCCAAAAGCCCCCTTAACTGACTTCACCAGGAGAAATGTTTCAAATAAAAGTTGTAGCTCTTTATATGTGTAGTTCACATGCCTAGTTTAAAGAAAATCGTTGGAACCCTTTTAGAGAAAATACAAGAAAACTGAAAAATACATTTCAGTAAAAATGCATTTCCGGTCATCCAATTTTTCAAACTCGGAATTTCAACAACACATTTAATGCTAATTAATATTATTTAGATGACAGAATTGAATAATAAACTGAAATAGCTCTGTAGAGGAAAATCTAACCCCACTCCTCCCTGAATTGTCCCTGAGAAATGTTTCAAATAAAAGTTGTGGCACTTTGTATGTGTAATTGACGTTCTAATTTGAAAGAAATTCGTCGGAGCCATTTTTGAGAAAATAGCAAAAAGGTAAAAAAAAAAACAAACAAATAAAGTGGAACTTCCGGTTGAGGAATTTAGACAGATAACGTACCGTCTGACCCCATGGTGATACCTAAACGGAATATCAAGTTTCAATTTTCTACGGTTTTTCCTTTTTGAGCTGTGCTTTTCACATACATACACACACACACACACAGACCATTTTCTGAAACCACTTTTTTGGACTCAGGGGACCTCAAAACGAATGTTTTCGGTGAAAATACGATATCGAAAATTTGACACGATTACAGTACTTCCTCTTACTAGGAGTAAGAGTAAGTAAAAATGATGTGATAATGGATAGATTTTTGCACTTTAATTTCCTCAGGAAAGGCAAGTTTTTGATAGAAAAAGTTTAGTTCTAAAACTAAATCTTTGTATTTGACCTGGGTGATGAATGAGCAGCAACGACGAAATCGTAGAAACTTTAAACATACTTTTTTTTTTTTAATGTAACGCGATTCGTGGCGAACGCTTCAGTTAGCTAGAAAAACAACTCAAGGAATTTCTTCATTTTTCTCGAAAAAGGCTCTCAACAAGTTTTTTAAAATTTTTATTTGGAACAGTTTTTCAATTTGATTATTGTTAAAAGGATTAGAGGCAATTCTGGCATTAAGATTCCTTCTAGTGGCCTTTAAATAAATTATATATTATTATTTTTTTGTTTTCAATTTCAGTTGGGCAACACATGTCAAGACTAAAAGACTTGAACTTAATTTACGATTCAAACAGTTATACAGATGACTAAATACAAAATCCACATTAAACATAAACAACAAACTCCTAATTACAAGACTACTGAAACCACTTTGGACATACGGACTTGGGCTTTAAGGATCGGCTAAACAGACCCATTTGAAAAAAATTCAGACATTCCAATCTCGCACACTGCGGACTATACATTCATCTCCTTTCTATGTTACAAACGAAGCAATACATAAAGACACAAACACTGAAACAGTACAACATGCAGCACATCGACTGTACACTAAGCATCATGTCAAACTGAACGGTCATACAAATCTTCTCATCAACAATTTACAAACAACTCTAGTTCCAAAAAGAAGACTAAAACGGAGATGGCCACAAGACTTGTTACATCCACCGTAGACAAACTTCATACTGACTGACAGACCTCACTGAACAACATTATGAACTAGCACAATTATATTCACACCCATACATTCACATTTCATTTCTTCACTTCATAAACAAATAACTCCAACAGGGCCGTCATTGGATGGGTAGCTGCACACGTTTTTCACGTCAGGTCATTATCTTACAGATAACAGCATAACAGGCAAAACACATTTTCTGTTGGTACTGTATTACATTTAAATAAAAAAATAAAAAAATTCAATTAATAACATCTGTGAAATAAAACTTTTAAATGTTTAAAAATATGTAATTTGAAGCAGGGAAATGCATTTAGGTTAGGAGTGTATTATTTTATTCTTAGGCTTTTTTAGAATTCTCTCTTTCTCACATAATTTTGTTTTCTCTCTCTCTCTCTCTCTTTATAATTGTATTTTGTGTGTGTGTGTGTGTGTGTGTGCCCTTGTGTATTTATTAATAAATAACTTAAAAATGAAGACTTGCAGTAACTTACATTTGTTGTAGCAACTAAGCCAACACACGTTGGTTAAAGTTGTAAATTACAGTGAAAAATCTGAATTTTATTGAATACAATTTTCATGTTAAATGACCCCACCGAATTACTTTAAACCTGGTATATTTACAAGAGGTTATTTCATTTATTTTTGGAATAAATTAAAAAATCGTTGGAGCCATTTTCGGGAAAATCGGGGAAAAACTAAAAAAAAAAAAAAAAATTCACCAAAGTCGCACATCCCTTTGAAGGATTTTGTCTTAAATTTTCGTGCCAGATGCGATGCGGATATACTAATATCATAATTTTAGTATATATTATATACTCGAGAATTTACAAATCACCATTGTTTATTACAAAATTTATAAAGTTTATATAAAGCAGGTTCATATTTCGTTTTATCTTTTATTCATTTTATCTACTGCCTACGTAAACAAACATTAGTCATCTATTTTTTTTTATGAATTATTTTTATTATATTACTCTCCAGAATTATTTATTTCCTATATTTTAATATATTGTTGTCGGGCATGGAAAATTCGTTTTTATTAATCTATAAGAACGCGTGGAATTTTATCTATTTGGGTTACTACAAGTGCGTATGTTTGTTATGCCCCTTCCTTGTTCATAGTACTATTTTCTAATACTTAAAAGTTCTTTGTGTTACTTCGTCACTCCGATGTCTTTCACGGATCTCTCTCAGGCATCTGGTTGGCTTCCTCACTGGGCATATTGTGGCTTAAGGAGACATCTCTATACAATGGATGGGACTCATGCCTGACCCGGTTTGTAGAGTTTGTGAGACGGAGGAGGAAACACCAATGCATCTGATGACGGATTGTTTGGGCTGTGAGGAGATTAGGTTTAGGACCTTCGGCCGGAATAGGATATCGGTAGAGGATCTTAAGCTATGTCCTCTTAAGGTTTTGGTCCGATTTGTTCAGTCTGTGGTGAAACTTAGATGGTTAAAACCTGGGCCTGGACTTTTGTTTTAGTCGCAGTAGTTGTTATTCTTTAGGGGTAGCTATATGGGCCCATGGAGGCTTTGGATAGCGTAGCGTTTTGCCCTCCGCTTCTTTGAATTATACTTCCTCACTCTATTTCTTTTTGCTCGGCGCTGTAGCACATTACTCGGCCCTCCCCTCCGCCAATCTTCTCTATTTTGTACGGCAGCCTCCTTCCTATTTCTTATATACAATATATTTCTAGCATCCCCATTTACCGCATCTGCCAGTCGCAGTTTGGAACGACCAACTCTTCTTACCCTCTTTAGTTTTTATTCTCGTTAATCATTCTGGGCACCTCATCAGTTGCTATTCTGGCTATATGTCTCTTCAGCCTAGTCTGCCAAGCTCTTTCTCATATTTGGGAACATTTTTGTTATAAAATTAACAAAAATCATAAATTTTTCCATTTTCCATGTTCATTTATACAAAAATGTCGTTCATTAGTTTCTCTTACTACTAAGAGGAAGTATTGTGATCTTATTAAATTACTAGTAAACGTTGCAATTTCAATTAAAACTTGTTAATTACGTAAATAGTATTAATTGAAGTAAGAGTGTTTTGTATCTAGACTTCTCAAATATTACTGCAGATTGTTCATAAAATAATAAGGAATATGACAAAATAAATTTTAATGAATGTATTGATGATATTTCAACATGATTTGTGTTTAATGTTTTTTACATTAACATACATAGAAGATGGACTACATCATTGTCCGATTTTGTTTGTAATGTTGATGTATTGTTATGTTTGTATAGAGAGCCCAGAGCCGAGCCTCTTCTCTGACAACAACAGTATAGTCCCGTTTGACTGTTCTTATTGTCAACACTATTTGTTGTCAAAGCTTTTTTTGTAGGTGTACATGACCTCCATTCCTAATTTCTTTCTTTTTTTTATCTATTTTATTTTTTATTATGTTCTATGTCCTAAATAGTGGATTTTTTTTTTTTATCATGTTATGAAATTCAGTTCTTCCTTTGTGCAGTTCTTTGCTCTTCCTTCATTTCCCTGGCAAAGTGAACAAGCCTTAATAGTGTGCAGTATTTTTGACGTCAGCTATAAATTGATAGCTTATTGCATCACATCCAAAGACCCGCAAGGATCGTTCTCTGTTTTTTTTTTTCTTCTTCTTCGTCTTTCTTTTGTGCTCTAATAATGTTCTGTTGTTCCACATTGCAATTTTTCTGCGCAATCATGGAAGTTTCTGGTCTACGTAGTCACGCAGTCTCTGCATCCTCAATTAGAGCAATATTTTCTCTTGGGCTGGATAGAGATTGGTTCTAAGTATACTGTTAATAAAGTGTAAGTAAAAATTCCAACTTTGTAGCGAAAGAAAGTTATGTTATTTTCATAGTAAATTTTCTTTTATTATTGAAAGAGGAATTTTGCATTCATGTAAAATTTTGAAAATTGAGTTTTTACTCAATATTTTGAGCTCCTTGTTTGGAGGCTCCTTGCTAAGGCCCCCCACCCCCACATAGAGAAGTTATTTAGATCATCCAAGTTTCAATTCTTTGTAATAAGTAACAGATATATACAAGTTAGCCAAGTATGAGGAAAATTTTCTACATTTCTGTCTAATACTTGCGTCCTTACATTTAATTATCAGTAAACAATTATGTAGTTGCCGTTTTTGATAATTATAGAAAACATTAATACCTTCCAATTAGGCTTTTGACAGATTTTCTTCGGTAGTTGAAGTCAGATCCTCGCTTTAAATGTTATAACAAAATGCTAAAAGGTAGAAACAACAGTAAAACAGGTTGTTGTGGTTGTAACTGCAAAACTGGCTATCAAGATCTGCGCTGAGGAGAACCTGCGTATGGTCTCTAGGAATAGGGAGATATGCATCTTCTCGGACAGCCAGGCTGCACTGAAGGCACTTAGGGCATTCAGAATCACTTCTTCCCTAGTTAGGGAGTGTAGAAACTCTCTGGAAGCGTTGTCCCGGCACAACAGAGTGCGGCTAGTATGGGTGCCGGGACACAAGGGGATTAAAGGCAATGAACTAGCCGACCAACTGGCCAGGAATGGTGCGAGTACTCCTTTCTGTGGGCCAGAACCTGTTCTGGGAATAGCCAAAAGTATGGCGAGGGCTTCTCTGAGAGAATGGACTCGGAGAGAACATAATCGTCACTGGAGGCTAAGTACTGGAGCAAAACACGGCAAAATGGTTATGCCAGAGCTGTGTAGAAGAAGAACCAGAGAGACCCTGGGTTAAGCAGGTATCAGATTTCTCTGATAACGGGCCTGTTTACTGGGCATGGCAGGTTCAAAAAACATCTGCACAAGGTAGGGTTGGTGGATGTAGAGCCCTTGTGCAGATTGTGTCAGGAGGAGGAGGAGACGGCCTCTCACCTGTTGTTTGATTGCGTTGCAATCGGCAGACTGAGGTACGAGATCTTCGGCACGTTGACCGGAGGAAATCGTACCCCAGGGGGCCTTCCCTAGGTATTGAGGGGTTGGCACAATAAGCCTCAACGGGTAGGCTGCGGTGCCTGGGTCTGAGTCCCCCCCTGCATCAATCTAAGCTAATCTAACTGCAAAACTGGAGAGTATCAGAGATTTTTCTGAGTGTGTAAACTGGTAATCACTGATGATGGGCGAACCGTTGAAATCGATCGATGACCAACTATTATGGAAGAAATCTCTAAAAAAAGAGTTGTTTATCTGCGATTGGACACCATTAGTCCGAAATATTGTAAAAATTAATGTCTTTGGGGGTGGGTAATGTTATGAGAATTTGTTGGCGCCCATACTTTATGGGGATGCAGATATATTGGCCAATGTTGTAAAGCAAGCTAGATTGAGGTAGCTGGGAATGTAGACAGTATGGAAGGAGTGCAAGTTTCGCAAAAAAAAACTTCTCTGGTAGCAATCAGGAAGAGTTAGGAAGAAAGGTAGATTGAAAAAAGTGATTGGTATCTGTGAAAAAGACTCTTCAGAATGCGTGTGAGATGAATAGCAGCCGACAGGTTTGACAGGAAAGTCGTTGTTGATGAGGCTCTGGTACATTTTGGACTTGATGTCAATGATACTAATGGGCGTTTGCAACATGTGCCAAAAGCAGAGTAAAATGATTCCTCGCCATCTCTCTCATTCTCTCCTCCTCTCTTATATATTAGAGAGAGAGAGATATTATATATAATCATTAAACAGTTATTTAACTCTTTTTATACTTGAATGAAACGTATTTCACCGACCAATCTATCTGGTTTCTCCTTCCTGTACTACCATTAATAGCCCATTTCTGTCAACTTAGCAGTTTGTGTGTATTTATATGTTTAATATATATTTGAACCGTTCATTTCCTTTCAAATGTCTTCAAATTATATAGTGCATTTTTTTTTCTTTCCGGTTTTTTTCCTTTTATTCACATTTGTACTTCTTTTCCAATAAATACATGGAGGGAGAACTGGTAGCATCGCGTGCTATCATGTTTTCAACGCTTGTTCACTTCACTTTACTTTGTGAAGTCAGTATAGACCGGTTTACAACACTCGGCCGTAGATTTCCTTTTTTAGTAGACTCGTTTCCGGAAGAGTTAAAAATGTCCTTGGATTTTTTTTATTTAAGTGTTGAATTAAACGCTCCTCATCAATTTATTTGTCTTTTCTATTGCTTAAAATATGTTCGTCTTTCTTTTTGAGAGTTCAGAGAACTGAATCCATTTAAATTATTTTTTTTTTCTGGCCCCGTAATTTTTTGGAGAACATTATTACTATTTAATTTAAAATTCTTAAAACTCTCTTCCATTTATTTATTAGTTAATGAAAAAACTGAATGTTCTTCTCATCGCATTGATAATTATAGTTAACATGTTGTTGCATAAAAGTTTACGTAATAAAAATGCCAAATAGAGATTAATTACAGCTCTCACATAACTATGGGAACTATTTTCATTTATTATTAATTCCACTATAATAACAAGGAATATCCGCTTTGATGGGATATATACCCAGTTATGAAAAAGTTTTTTTTATTATTTATTTTATTTTATGTTATTTCGACTTCCTCTCTCGCTTTTTAGGAAGTGTTGTAATCATGCTAATCGGACTCATCGGAAAATTTAATTTTGGTTGGAATTTTTGTTTATATTCTAGAGCATTTAGATTTAAATTCCTGATTGAACAGTATTTGTTCACAATTTGCTAGAAAATGACTCCAGTAATTTTTTTGTGTAATCTTGCATATTTCGTGCGCTTCCAAAGTTTCAGCCACATTATAGTTTTTATAATATCATATCCTCCCAGATCATATAATATACTTACCAACACTTTAACCAATGAAAACGATATTATATTCTCGTACTAATATATATTCTCGTTCTAATAAAGATATTCTTACCATACCATTGTTATAATAAAAAAATCTGTCGTTACACTCCACCACTTTCTCTTACTGCAGGTAATATAAAAAATGACAATTTTCCATAAACTTCGACTTTTTATTTTTTATTTTTAGAGCACTAATATAATACAGAAGGGTGGGGTTACCTGCTGGTAGCCACTCTTGGCTAAGCTTATCATTTCAATGTAGTTTACATTGTAGTCCAGTAGGCAGCGTTAAGCATTGTTAATAATATTTGAAATTTAGCGCCACAAATTCCGCAAAACTTCCTACTACAATCACTTTTCCCGGAAATTAACTTTTAAATTAGAGTTACAGAATTATATCTGTACAGCCAGTATTTAAAGTTTGAGAGTTGTTACCGTGTCCGAGAAAATTCCAAAATACTCAAAATTCCAATCCACGAAGTTTCGGTTAAACTAATTTTCTCCAAATTTGGAATTCTAACAATATTTCAAATGAATAATGATATTATATATTTGACAGTACCATACATTACAGTGAAATTGTACTTTAGAGCAGCGGTCGCCAAACAGTGGTGGTCCGCGAAAGAATTGTTAACGAACGAGGATTTCTTTGGTAGCTCAGTTAAACTTCCCGGACCCACTGATGTGAAGTTATTCGCTACTAAAACGTTATCGGCCTTTTCTGAATGTTATGTTTGAGAGACAAGCTGTGGCTGCTCTGACAAACAAGGCAAAGATCGGTCCTAAACAAGTTTATTTTCAAAACACACAAACCTATACAAAGCACACACAAGTAAAAGTATACAAATCCAGCAATTATTATTATTCGAAAGGAAAGCTTAATCGAACTGACATACGGCGACACCTTCAAAATTTAATTTAATTTAGGCATAACAAGAGCTTACTTTCGATATACTGTCAAAAATGAGTATCTAATTTTAAGTCAAAAGGCCATTAAAGTATTATTGCCTTTCACAACAACATATTTGTGCGGAGAAACACTCTTGGCAATTGCAGCAATAAAAATAAGTACCATTGTCGACTTGCGTTGCGTTGCGACATGAACTGCAAGCTAGCCTTCGTGTTGCTGTTAGTACGATGGACCCTAGAATCGAAGAATTTTTATCTAAGAAGCAGCAACATGTTTCACACTGAATATTATTCCTTTTATTGTAATTATTAAGTAAACTTTAATTAATCATTATCATCATTTTGACTTTTCTTTCTCATCTTTGGTTGCCATGTTGAATAAAAATTTCATTGAAAATATAGGATAGTGATCGACACAGCAGCAAGCTTATGGTGGTTCAGAGGTCAGCCAGAAAATACTTCATCCTTTATGAACGAACCATCCTCCAATCCCTCAAAAGACTAGCACTGGAAGAAGCAAAGCAGCTTGATATCTTTTGGAAAAGGAAGTTGGAAGTATGGAGAGTTCGATCGGAATGTCCAGGTTAACTGAAAATTTTATCAATATGGGAGATCATTCCCTAATTAAACAACGTGCCTATCCTGTCTCTCCGGTACTTCAGGATGAAATAAATAAGGAAGTGGACAGAATGCTACAGGAGGACATTATTGAACCTTCTCACAGCCCATGGGCAAGTCCTGTGGTAATGGTTAAAAAGCCAAATGGAAAGTATCGATTTTGCGTCATCTTTCGCAAGATCAATGGTATTATTAAACCGGATGTATATCCACTACCTAATATGACGTCGCTGCTAAATCAGTTAAGAGCGTGCCGATATCTCTCTAAGATAGACCTAGCCCTCGCCTATCAACAAATACCTTTATCTATAGAATCCAGAGAAATTACTGCGTTCATAGTATTAAGTTGAGGTCTCTTTCACTTCTAGAAATTACCTTGTAGACTGTGTACCGCTTCAGCGACATTCCAGAGACTGCTTGATTCTATCATAACGCCGGATCTTGCACCATGTTGCTTTGCCTATCTACATGGTATCGCCATTGCTACAGCAACGTTTGAAGAACATCTTCATTACCTCAGACTAGTTTTGGAAAAACTGCGACAAGCTGGACTAAGATTGAATCCAGAAAAGAGCGAGTTTGCATGCAGCGAAATCCGATACCTAAGGTTCTTAATAAATGAACATGGACTACAAGTAGACCCACAAAAGATAGAGTCTTTGCTTCAGTATCAAGCACCCAAGAATATTCATGAACTGCGGAGACTAATCGGTATGGCGTCTTCGTACCGCAGATTCATACCTAATTTTGCTGATCGTATCCGACCCATGACTGAATTACTGAAGAAAGGAAAACCTTTCATCTGGGATGAAGCCCAAGATAATTCATTAGAGGAAATCAAGAAAATCCTTACTTCAGAGCCGGTTTTGGCCAGGCCAGATTTTACTCAGCCATTTGTTCTACAAATTAATGCCAGTTCCACCGGTCTCGGAGCGGTACTCACGCAACAGCAGGACAACCAGGAAAAAGTGATTGCTTATGCAAGTCGAGCACTAACTAAGGCAGAAATTATAGTGTAACCGAGAAGGAATGTCTTGCCGTTATTTGGGTGGTGCGCAAATTCAGGCTTTACCTCGAGGGTTATCATTTTACTGTCATTACAGATCATGCCAGTCTGAAATGGCTTAACAATCTCAAGAATCCAACAGGTAGATTAGCACGTTGGGTACTGAAACTTCAGAGTTACCAATACTATATCGTCTATCGCAAGGGATCAGCACACTCTGTTCCGGATTTTCTTTTTCGTCTTCCTGCACAAGAGTCTCTTCCGGAAGAAGAGATATTTCTTATTAACAACTTCACAACCATTAATGACACCTGGTATAAGTCTAAAATGGAGCAGGTACGATAAAGGCCAAATGATTTGCCGGACTGGAAGATTGAAGGAACACATTTGTATCGCCATATATTGCCTGATGAGTCAAGCATACCAACAGACTGTGCCTTATACTGGAAATTGGTTGTCCCAAAGGATTATATCAACCAAATTCTCTGAGAGAACCATGATCGTCCCGATGCTGGCCATCTTGGTGAGGAGAAAACTTTGCACCGTATCTCCCGTTTATATTATTGGCCAGGTGTACATGCCGACATCTGTAAATACATCCAATGATGCCAGGTATGCCAAAAAATCAAACCAATTCAGAGATCACCTGAGGGTAAAATGAACCTTCGAAATATACAAAACCTTGGGACATTGTATCAGCTGATATAATGGGACCCCTGCCTAAATCATCAAATGGATTTTCATATCTTTTAATATTCGTTGATACATTCACTAAGTGGTCAGAAATTATTCCGATCAGGACAGCCAACGCCATGAGTGTGTGTAAAGCGTTTCGACAATTTGTGGTCTATCGATGGGGAACACCTCGGATATTACACACCGATAATGGAACCTCTTTCTAAACAAACTGACGGAAGATCTAGCATCAAGCCTAGAAGTCACTCTCAGCAGAATACCTCCATACTGGCCTCAAGCCAATCCAGTGCAGCGTACAAACAGGGTAGTCAAAATTATAATCTCTTCGTACTTGGTGGAGAAAAAACATAAGAAATGGTATCAATACCTACCCGAACTCATGGTTTCCTTGAACAGTTCCATCCATAGTGCCACAGGTTCCACTCCTGCATATTTGAACTTTGGACGCGAAATCCTACCTCCAAAGTAACTTAAATTTCAAACAAAAGTTAGACCCTGCTATAACTTGGGTTTGGATAATTCACATTAAAAAACTGAAAGGGTTCAGATTAATAGCGGAGTCAAAACTATCCCGAGCTTCAGCTCGTTAAAGTTATTATTATAATCGTCGCAAAAGAATTGTAATATTTAAAGAAGGCGATTTAGTTTTAAGACGATCGCACCCATTATCTGCGGGCGATCGTGGGTTTGGCTAGTAAGCTAGCGCCCAAATTTGAAGGTCCGTTCCGAATAGTGGAACGTAAATCCGCGAATACCTATGGTCTGGAGACAGAAGACGCCCAACCAATAGGGATCTTTCACACATCCCAACTGAAAACCTAACATCCGCAGTCCTAACGAAGGATGACAGATGTAACCAAGTAATGTAATAGCCATTTTTATTTTTACTTTCACTTTTGCAAGTGGAAGAATTGCAATTGCATCAAATTTTCGAGACATGTTTTCACCGGGAATACATGTTTTGTAAAAAAAAACACACACAAAAGTTTATTCAAAACCCATGATGCGCTTGACGTCTGATCCATGCTCGAACTTTACTGAGTGTTCTTTTTTTTCTTCACGATTCTTTCGAAACTGATCGAAAATCGTTATTTTCTTTTCACTTTGTATACTATTTACACCAGGGATGATCAACACGCGGCCCATTAAACATGTTTATGCGGCCCGCCAAGCATTTCTAAAATTGAATTTATTTTATCGACTTTCTCCCATCAGTATATTGTTATAAAATTAATTATAATAAAATGGTAGTACATACTAAACCGAAACAATTTTTTGTGACGAGTTACTCACTTGTCGGCGACTTGTTTAAACATGCAATACGAACGCGCCGCGTCTGCGCTTGTTTGTGTTTGCTTCTGTCACACAATCAGTCAGACTGGTAAGCTGTTAACTAGCAATTTTAGCAATTCTTGTGTTTTCTTGAAAGGCGTGAGTGCAATATTATTGTCAAAAAAGTAATATTAGGTTCTTCTTTACTTTGGGTGGTTATGAAATGAACATTTTTTTTACAGCCAAAATTCTTATATTTATTTTTTCATTCAAATAAACGAAACATGCAAAGCAAATGATGTCTCTGTTCGGAAGTAAGCATGTTTGCGAACAATTATTTTCAACCATGAAATTAATCAAAAATGACCACCGAGACTGAGTGATGCACGATTAGAAAGCTGCGTACATGTAGCTACCTCATCAATTCCGGCTGATATTGATCAGCTTGTATCATAAAAACAATGCCAAATTTCTCATTAAAAATTTCAAGTAAATTCGTTTTTCTGTTCTTTTCTTGTTTGTTTTTATTTTGCATTAAAATTTGTATATGAAATCTTTACTTTTTTTTAAACTTTATATTTTTTTATTCTAATGTTTATTATAAATAAAGTTTTGTAAATTATTAATAAGTGTTACTTTATGTGCGGCCCGCCAAAAAATTTTAAAATTTAAATTGGCCTGTTGATTAAAAAGGTTGCTCACCCCTGATTTACACACATAAATGCCTACCATTCTTATTTGAAACTTTAAAAAAAAAAAAAAAAAAATATGACTTTGGGGGATTTCTTTGGGGAAGTTCGTGTGTATTGGAAAATAATGTAATCTTACTTCCATTAGGAGCTTGAGTAGGAGAATATATTGTCATTTATATGTAATTATATTAATAATAGTGAGGGAAAATCGTTTTGAGTGTTTCAAACTAGATTTTTTTATGAATTCATGACCGCTAGAAGCAACACTAGGATGCATGCCTTAGACTAATTTCTGCTATTTCATAAAAATGTTTTACATTACTGTTGTTTCCATTAGATAAGAGCCACCACCATCATATTAATGGTATTCGAATAGTAATAATAGATAGAGCCCACGTGTTGTTGGTTAATATTATACAAATTTAGATTCTTAAAAGAACATTGAGCAGATTATTTGTTCTTCACGTGTGTGTTATGTTTTATATTTAAGAGCTAAATTCTAGTAAATTCATTCTAATAATATAACCATTACGTGTACAGCACCTTAAAACCGTATTTCTATTTAATTTAACGTGATACTTTTTGTTCCTTTAATCAAATTTATTTTCTTTTTTTCTTTTTTTTTTTCTTCAGTTTCTTGCACCTACATATATGTATATACAGTACTGCTAACAACATTAATACTCCCTGTAAATTGATAGATTTATAACATATCTGTTTTGTTTACAACATTGACATTGTATGTAAACCACAGTTAGTAAAATGTTATGCTTATCTGAAAACAGCCGCCCTCGCCTATGTATAACCCCTTTCATCATTGTCCTACCAATTATAAGTCATGTACTAATTATAAATTATTTAATTTTAACTTTTATTCCTTTTATTTAACTATGACTCATCACATATAATACCTGTTTTTATATAACCAATTATAAAATATAAAATACTTAATAATGGGAAACCTAATTTAAAAAATTAAATAAAAATACAATCGTTTATTATGGTTAAAGCTGGTGAGATCAACATAATTTTTAGATTGTTGCTACCTTGATATATATATTAGTGTGTGTGGGGGGAAGGGGGAGGGGACAGAGAGAGAACGAGTGATAATTAGATGAATCAGCATTAAGGAGTGGTTGTCTACCTTTATTTTAGAATTCACAAAATTTCAGTTAAATATAGGATCATATTTATATTTGATTTGTAAATTATAGCTAATATCTTCCACACTTCACCAAATTATAATCAATCACTAAAAACTTCTTTTGTTATCTCTGTTGTTATTAAATAATTTTAAATTTAATAATTGCCATTTTTATTACTTTTGCGCTCGTGTCCAGTTTATATATTTGAGTTTTTCATTTATAAATTAATTACGATTTAATCGAAAACGTCTCTAGCAATAATTTTTTTTCATATTTTGTATAGTTACTCAACTTATTTAGAACTTCACTTTTAATTAAAACATTATTTCCAACTAATTACTAGTCGGGACAGTCACATAATGTGATGTAACTATATCAATTTAAAGAAAATCATATAACCGATAACAAAAAAAAAATTGCCCTTCCCAAAAAATCAGTACAGTGATCTCTTCCGGTTTACGGATTTTAACCAAAATTTTTTTGACAAGATCTGTGATGGCTAGATTCTTCCGAAAAGTAGGATCAAGTGCTTTACTTGCATTCTACATACTTACATTTTTGAATTATAATGAACTGAGATGAGCGAATGTGAAAGAAGGCTTCAAGGGAAGGTACTGTTGTTCCAATTAACTATCAATTCACAGTCCTGGAACGAAAAGGTTTTTGGAGCATGTTTGAAGTGAAGTGCTTTTTTTTTTTTTTTTTTTGAAAAATTAATATTTAAAATTTCCTTGCCAAGATGGTAATAGTTAGGATATAGTGGATTATTTAAAATCATGAGTTGTTTATAATTCAATAAGAAGTGAACAAAGTAATTATTATCGGATAGTTTGTATGCTAAAGGCATTAAAGCTCATACGACCACATAACTGACAGGTGTGTAATACTCTTCCAACCGTTATGGCTGACTAATGTCCTTACTCTCTCCCATTCTTCTCTCTAATATATCTAATACATATGTTTTTCTTTCACCATTGGAGAGGGCATTGGTCTATGAAGCTTTGTTTTAAATAAACATTATTATTATTATTAGATTAATTTAAATTGTAATTAATTTATATAAAATGATTTATATTTGAGGTTAATTTTTTTTTTTTTGAAGGACCTGTTAAAGGTTTCTCATTTCTCTTTCTTCTGGTAAGAATGAAGTATTCCGATCGAAACAAATTAACGAAATTGAGTTTTCACGGTAATATATGTTTTGAATACGAAACAAATGTTACTAGCGAATTGTTTGGGACAAAATATCTCAAAAAACAAAAACCTGCAGGAAACTTCATCTTTTAAATCTCTAAACTTCACACATAAAATCATCATTTGAATTTGTAGCATTTTTTTTGTTAAAATTTATTTTTTGGGAGAACAGCACATTTGCTGTTCCTTAAATTCCAGTTCAGTATAATATATGGGGTTCTGCCGCCTAGATAATATTTATATATATTAGAAGCATTGCTAAAATTCCATATTGAAGAAAAACTAGAATTCAGTTAACCGGAACTGCGACTTTTTGGAATTTTCTCAAAAATACTATAATGATTACCATTAAACTTGGAATCCTAACTGCTCAGACATAAACCAATTACATTTATTTGTAATATTTTTCCAAAAAATTGATTTTAGATTAATTAAATGTTAAATTTGGGGGTTGGTTCAGTATTATTGGCGCTCTCTTCTGATCGTAGAAGGAGCTTGATAGTCACTTCTGCAGGGATCTCTACATTCTAACAATAGGAGCAAAACACTTACACTGTCAGTTCCCCCATTGGGTACGGAATACCCGCATCATCTGAATGGCATGGAGTGTCCCAACCCTGCCAGGAGGGTGTTGTAAAACCGTAGGCTTTGGACAGGCAACTGTCCAAGGTCGGGCCGGAGACCATTCTAGGCCTTTAAGTAGGGGATCGTGAATCAGCCCGGCGGAGCTTGCTCCGTTTCTCGTGTTGAGGAAAGATTTCGTGGGGGTCGAGGACTCGTAATAATGATAGCAGAGGTCCAAGTTGTCTCTGTTAGGTGGGCGGGGGATGGTTGGTTTGCCTTCGGGAATAGTTCCGCTATCTCCCAATCTCTCACAAGCTACATGTCAATTCCCACACAGTACACATAGTGCCCTGATGCGAAGAATGTTGATGTATGCGCAGTTTCTTGGGTTTAGATATGCAAGGCAAACTATATAGCTCATACCATACACAATAATAATTACAGATTGTGACGGCTTATATTCGTGTACAGTAACTGATAATATATGAGAAACATAATAGAAGGTTATGAGAACATAGTTGCAGGTTGCAGTTGGATTTATAGCCAATTCATCGTCATTATCATGTATGACATGAGACGAGTTTATAAGCTAGATATTTGGGCTAAATTAACCAAGTATTGGAGCTGCCAGAGGAAGTGTTATTCATGATGACAAGTTTGGATGCTGGTAGCCTAGCTATCCAATTTTTTCAACGCGATGGAAAGGCTTATAACATGATACTTGAATTCAAATTCAACTCTAAATACGACTTCTGAAGCTCTACAAGTATGATGTCTTTCTTTAAAATGATGAATAGATAGTTGGGCTATGCATTGCTGGACGACAGTAACAGATACTGCGTCTTTCAGTCTTGTTCTAACTGGTTTGGATTCCACACCCATCCTTCCACACTTTGGTTCTAATGAGTCATGTTGAAACGTAGATCATTAGTTTTTAAAGATCTGTATGTGAAATATTCTAAGGGATATGTAAGTAAATGAAGGGATAATCTTTTTCTTACATCATCTGCAGGAGTAGTGGAAATCCGAAACTGGTGAACCAACGAAAATGAAATGGCAAATATATCAGAGACATTTTCCGTGGTAGCCTGCTTCATTTTGTGGTCATCGACCAGTTTCGGGCGTTCGCCCATCTTCAGGATGCGTTTGTCAGACCGTGTGATAAGACAGACTTGCACAGAGCAAATAAAGTTTTTACACTGACCCAATGTGATACAAGGTTAAAATCTAGTTTTATACAGGTCAGTGTATAAACTGAATTTTCTCTGTGCAAGTCTGTGTTGTCACACTGTCTGACAAACGCATCCTGAAGATGGGCGAACGCCCGAAACCGGTCGATGACCACAAAAAAAGCAATTTACCACGGAAAATGTCTCTGATGCTTTCCAGCTCTGCGGAACCAACCACCACAACGGCACAAATATATTTTTGAGCCCATCCACTGTATATTGTAAAATGAAATTTTAGATGTTTAACATGTTTATAATGATCTGCATCGACATTTATGGAAAGATTAATTTTATTATTGTCTTGAATAATCCTCATTATTCAGTGATGATGCAAGATAATCTATCTTTAAAATTCTTCTTACAAATTTAAATCCCTCTTTGACCAATATGCTGATTATATAATTAGAATTACTGTACATATCTTGGGACCTCGTTCTGCATACATTGTGTGTGACATACGACACACCTGTTCATGAGCTTGCCAAGTTACGACTTGCAACAAACATTTTTATTTTATTTTTTTCTTCCCTTGTTAAATATGAATATATCATCTCTTGTTCCTGTTGTTTTATTTAAGTTTGCTTTTTTAACACATTGTTTTTGGGACACGTAAAATTACGTTTTTCGCAAACTGTGCTTAGAGCGCGGATCACGCATGATAAGTTTGTTATAGAACGCGGGAAACTACGGATTTGTGTTGATACGCGCGATGTTTTTTATACATCATCCTTGTACACAGTATTATTTTGTAATACTTAGAAGTACTTCGTCCTACTTCGTCCTACTTCCTCATAAACAGAAAAACTTGATAATAATACTTTGACGAAAACTAGTTTTCTTTTTTTGTGTTTTCAACCTATATTACTTTCTCTTATTCCTAAGTAAGAGGAAGTATTGTAATCGTGTCAAAATTTCGATATTGAGTTTTTACCGAAAATATCCGTTTTGAGGTCCCCTGAGTCCAAAAAAGTGGTTTTTAGCAAATGGTCTGTGTGTGTATGTGAACAGCA
>JAAEAF010009935.1:0-60481 GCA_011037195.1 Triatoma infestans
TAAAAGCATTGCTAGATTTCCAAATTTGAAGCAATATCGGTCAACCGAATGTGTAAACTTCACAAAAAGGTTTTTGTGCTTTCACAAATTTTCTCGAAAACGATTGTAACGTTTTCCTTTAAACTTAGAATGCTAACTGTACGAATATATTATAAAACGATCACATTTATTTGAAACATTTTGCCCCCCCCCAAATATTGATTTTTATATAGCTTTGGGAATTTGTGGCATTAAATTACAGATACGGGTATATGTGTTTGGTTCTACGTTAATGGTGCGCTCTCCTCCATTTCACTACCTGCTTGGGTTGGTAGGTACCTCTTAGGTACTTGTCCCCCCACTCCACCACCACAACATTAATATTTATGTTTACGACAAATAAGTAAATTTGAGCTTAAAGGTTTCTGCCCACTACGCCGTACCATAATAGGTCCGTAGCCGCATCGATACATGCAAATTAATATTCTTTGTATTATATATATCAAACAATACCCACTAGACCGTTCCGTCACCGGCCAACACCGTACCGTGCTATGACCGTACCCTCAACAATTTGACGGAGAGAATATTTTGTAGGTACCGGCACGCTACGAAACCGGTGTTCGCGGACGGCCCACTGCGTTGTTGTCGCGTATGCACCCCGTTAAAACCGCGTATGCTTCGCGTTGTTATCCCTGTCATGTTACAAAGCTTAGTACTTTACTAGCCTTTAAATCGTATACACCTGTATAAAGTGAGTATAAAAAAATGGTGGACAAAAAAATTTAATAGAATGTGTTCGTAAATACGAATTTTTATAAAATTTACAACATCCAAAATATGTGGATACCGTCAAGAAAGAGATCGTGTGATGGATGCCACAAATATAGAAATATATTTGATTTCATATATATAAAAATTATGAAGAACTAGACATTCGCTGGCAAAAAGGGTACACACAGGTAGAAGATTACCGTTACAGGAAGAGTTCATGAACCTTGTTAGCATTGTCTATTCCTTCTTCTCACAGGGGAAGATTTGAACGAACAATTAGAAGGCAGTCGTCAGGACAGTCTGCTTCTGCTTTCAAACTAGACAGTCTGCACAACAGCGACCAGAACACTTGGCCCCAGTCCAACATCAGTGCCAGTTAAAGTTGAACTCATAAGAGTTTTTCCACCTTAATTCTATATACAATAAGTGATATCCTCAAACATTGCTGGGGTCTATTGAAAAGCATTTAAATTTGTTAAGGATAATATATTTAATTTAATCTACCAGTGTTTTCTTAATTATTTCTTATTACTTCAATTCTCTTTGAACGTACACACAAGCCCTTTACTAAACCGCTCATGCCACAAGCTACCACTACACTATAACACATCACTCCAATTACATTTCAATCGCATGTAAAGATAGAACGGGAATCAAACAGGTACGTTACGGTTATCATCATACGTGTTGTATACGGGAATAGAATACTGTTGATCCGTTGTAGTGGGCATAGATAGTGATAGGAGCGCCTGACACGTTCCATTACGGTCCTAGTATGACACGGTGTAGTAGGTAGAGACCTTAAAGGAAATCTGTCAACTTGTATATAAAGGAGAAACTTGGGTGAGTGTTTCACTCTAGACGTTTTCCTTTTAATATATCTTTTAAATTTGAACAGTTAGGCAACCACGCCTATATCCTTAGTGTCTCGAACCGGAATTCACAGGAAATTATTTTATGTAATTAATAAAATAAAAATAAAAAATTCTATAAAATTTTGTTAATATAAGATTGAACATAAAAAAGCAACAAAATGATGTTTGGCGGGGGGGGGGCGTTTTAATATTTCAATTTTTGATTTAGGCTGTTTTGGGGTCGCGACGCCGGTTTGGGTGGTCTTCCTCAGGATCTACATAAGAAAAAAACTTTCTTTTGGCTCTAGTCGAACCAACTTTTTTTTTTTTTTTTTTTACAACGCCAAACGTAATTAATGTTTATATTAAAAAATTGAACATATTTTTTCGATAAACCTATGTTTTGAGCAAGAAATATGATTAACTAAAAGACATGCAAAGACAGACCAACCACGACAGGCAAGATTGGCCACTTTCTTCAGGATTTTTTTTTTGGTCATTTCTATATCGCTTTCTTTTCGTTTTAATTAACTTACTGTTTTAAGTATTAATTAATACAGTATTTAAATTCATCTTTAGTAAATGGACGAAATAAATGAGCAAGGTAATTGACTTATATATACTCGTATATATTTTTTACAATTTTATAAAGATCGTTTTTTAAAGAATTAATAGAAGTAGGTTTGTGGTATATTAAAAGGAAGTAATTGAAGATACGGAATAAGAAGATGAAATAGGAAAGTAAATATTTCCGCATTTTAGTAAATGTTGGGAAAACAAATAAAAAAAAATAAAATGAAATAAAACTTGATTCTCACGTCACAATTATAATTGAACATGTTTATTGTAGTGAAGTTATAGAACGGCAGTACCCACTGTATATACAGTATGTTCATGAGAATTCTCATTTCTAGTTTGCACATAATAATAAGTGATGATAAAAAACTGATCCTTTTTTTAGTAATAACTATGATCTTTAATTTTTCTAGAAATTTGACTTTTAAAAGATTTCTCTTTTAAATTTATAATCGTGATGTGCTTTCCAAAGAGGTAATCAAATACCTGGTCGGACAACGTGAAGATAAGAACTTAAGCTTTTGAATTTTTTCTTTTTTTTCTTTTTGGCATTAGCTTTCGCTATCAGCAATATATATTAAACAGAAGCAAACCTTCATTTTATCATTGGTGAGATATCCAACACTGGTGGGCAAATCTAGCTCCTGCTTCATCAAACTTTACCGCATTCTCATATCCCTAATTACATTTTTTAAAAATAAATCATTCGTTAAAAGTCACAAACTAATCGAGAATATATATAAAGCTAACGTTAAATATTCCGCTGAAATATGCGGGTGGAATACTCGATATTACTCGCATCCCTAATTCTTAATCCTAAATTAAAAATGTTTCCTCTATCCACACCATTTGCACGCCTGCCGAGGAATCCCGGCTCAGACCCACTTCTCCAAGAGACAGTGGCTTCTGTGATAGAAGCAAAAAGTAGGAAAAATTAAGAATTTTTAAATATATTTTACATGAAAAATTGGACGGTTGGCTGGTAAGGGATACGAGGAACCGTTAGCGACAGACAAAAGACGAGACCAACTCTATTGTAAAAAAAAAGATGAGGTAATGCTTGAGAGACTCCTCAAAGGATAGAGAGCAATCATTACCTCAAGAAGTCTTTCAAGGCGTCACACATCGTTATTTTCAAGGAGTGTTCTACACTGTCTCTCTGTCCGTTTATCTATCCTAGTTCTATATTTAGTTTAGCTCGGATTTATTTATGTATTAAAATTAGCTATCTTTAAGTGTGACTAAAATTCTAGTTCCTAATTTTCTCTCTTAGACTTGTCATTATCTAAATCAGTTCCAATTAATATATTGCTTAAGCAAGAAATTGTGATTTGAGAGAGACTATGAGATCAGCAGTTTAGGGGAAAATACTTTTACAAGGCTAATGGAGGCGGGTAACGGCATTCGCTGTTATTCGGATGGCTCTAGACAGAAGGAAACCGGTTTGTCAGGAGCGGGAGCATGGTTGCAGGAGTTAGACTGGGGGAGATCTGAGGTTTTAGGTGGTATGACCACTGTCTTTCAGTCTGAGGTCATTGGTATTATTGAATGCTGCTGCCTTGCGGGGGGAGTGGCAGGAAGAGATTAAAGAGGTGCGGATATTCTCTGATAGCACCTCCGCACTGAGGGCTTTAAGCAAGCCGTGTTGGAGTTCCAAATTGGTGGGAGAATATAGGAGAAGGCTTAATACCTCAGCTCCGAGGGGTAAGTGCAGCTCTAATGGGTACCCGGACATGCGGGAATAAAGGGCAATAAGAGGGCGGATCGGATGGCTAGGGAGGGATCCTTCTTACCTTTTTGTGCTCCTGAGCCAGCTCTTGCCGTCACTAAGAGGTTCTGTGATAGTCAGATAGACTTTGGAAGGCGAGAGTTTTGGAGAAATGCTGGGAGGACATCCAGGCTAAAAGATTTATCAAAGGGACTAAGCAGGGGGTTTCAGACTACCTCCTGTCCCTTAGTAGGATAGGACTGAGGACCTCGATGGGTGTACTGACTGGACACCTTGGTGGGTGTCCAGTCACATGCATAATATAGGTAGGACATCTATTCCCATATGTCAGAACTGTGATGATGGAGTTAGGGAAACGGTTTATCTCTATTTATGTCAGTGTCCCCGTTTCGCTGGTACCAGGTTTCGTATATTTGGGAGGGCATCACTCTAGCAGGATTGCCTAGGAGGGTTGGAGCTGGAAGATATTTTAGGATACTGTAGACGAACCGGTAGACTACCGAGAGTGATTTGTTAGGGGGATAATTGGGGGGATAATAGCCACATAGGTTTAGGTCCCGGGCTTACAGTCAGCCAGTTTAATAATAATAATAATAATAATAAGATATTTCTTAAATTATAAAACCGTCGTGCCTTGCTACGTAACTATTCTTTACAAACATAATATTATACAGCATTCATGCACCATCAAATTACACTCTCTCAATGTTAAAATTATGCAGGAAGGCTTCCTCTTACACGATCAAAAGTTACTGCCCCCGGACGGTATTCGTTCTCCCCCGCACATACTCATTCACACAGTTCATTCATCCTTTAAAATTAGGACTTAACTAAAACTATAAATCTAGGAGCCTCTACAGCTCCCTGTCCGGTGGTGCACTGACAATCTTGTTTGTGCACTGAAAAGCCTCCGGGTGCCAATGACCTCAGATGATGACACGCCTTAAATTTAAAAAAAAAAAGAAGCTATAAACTTATAAGGTCGGCTTAGTGGGGAGAAAGTTTATTTTTGGTTTTGTAGGTTTATTTCATTTTTATGAACTTTTTGTGAACTATTTATTTGTTGGCCGTTGCGTTTTAATTCTTTGATAATTCTTGTTGGCTTTTCGGCCTGGTTCAATTTTTTTTTTTTGAGTATTTTTTAATTTTTATTTTTTGTTTAATGTAACATTTCAACGAATATTGTTCCTCTTCTTCATTTTCATTTTGTATCACCGCTATAGGAGTATAAAATCGTGCCCAATTTTCGAAATTGAATTTTTTTCTCCGAGTGCGAAGGAAATATTTCTTTTTCGGCCCCTCCCAGCTATTGTTGCACAGGAATTATTCACAGCAATTAATTAACAAATTATTTATATTAAAGTAATCACCATTTGTCTCTTTATTTATTGAATGACCCTCGTATAAAATATTACCCGAACTTAAGGGTAAGTCAATTACTTACTTAGTCTTTCAACCCTTGTACCGTCAAGTGGTAGGATGGCAACAGATAGTTCTCTACCTAAATACGAAGTGTGATCTATGGGTCAGCAAGGGATTCGGTTTTAAAGACTATAAACTCTATCAACAATGAGGGCATCAGAATGTCTCTAAGAGCCTTAAGAAGTAGCCAGTGGAGAGTCTTTATGTGGAAAGCGGGGAACCATCACTCTAAATTAGAAGAAACCTTCTCATGTGCAACTATGCATCAAGAGTAATAGCATTCCAAGAACACGTTGCTTTCAGTAAGGTTCATTTCCCCTTATTTGAAGATTTATACCGTAGCGCAAGTACAAGTACAAAACCGCTAGGTATAAGGTTCAGAAACTTCTGCGACCTAAACAATATAATGACACCGTCGTTGGTAAGACTGGCAATGCAGAAAATTGAACCATGGACGTTAAAAGCACCCAAAGTAGATTTTACTCTTAGCAAGTACCTGAAGGATAACACTCCGAATTATGTCTACAAGAAGAAATACCTAGAAAGGATAAATAATAAATATGCTTACTATAAACAAGTGTTCACCGACGGTTCCAAAATATCAACCAATGTTGGAGCTGCATTCGTGGTTGATAACATAAAGCATCGATTCCACCTGAGTGACGAATACAGTTTTTTCACAGCCGAGTTATTTGCCATCCATGAAGCATTACAGTATGTAGTTCGTAGTGAAGCACAGAAGTATATAATATGCACAGATTCAAAAAGTGCTCTACAAGCAGTCACTCAGCTGGATAGCCACAACAATTTAGTACAGGCTGTGCATACTCTTCTCCATACCTGCAGCTTGAAAAATAAAGTAGTAGCGTTCCTGTGGGTCCTTGGACATGCAGGAATAAATTACAACGAAGTCGCGGACAAAGCAGCGAAGGAAGCAGCACTACTGCCAAATGAGTAAGAACTCATTCTGCCATCTGATTGGATAAATCACCTGAAGAAAGAGCTAATTGCCCTATGGAAGAGAGAATGGGAATTCATGCCAACTGCAAATAAACTGAGAAATATTAAGAACATCCCCAAGGAAATGGATGACGTCATATCGAGCTGTTCGACGAGAAGAAGTTGTATTGGAAAGATTGCGTTTAGGCCATACGCTGCTAACACACAGATACCTGTTTCGTAGTGTGCAACAGCCGATATGTAACCTTTGCTTGATACCATTGACTGTCCGCCACATTCTAATTGAATGTCCACAATATGCTAGTGTTAGAGAAAAATTGAATATGCCAAATAATCTGAAAGAGGCCCTAGATGATGATGAATGTAGCGTAAGCAAAACAATACAATTCCTTAGAGACATTCAGCTATTTAATTTGATCTGAGCATGTATCAGAAATTGTACTTGGAAAGATTGGTCGGATGAAAAGTGTGATTAAGTGCATACACTGGCTGAACGTCAGGGGCAAATGACCTTAGTTGTTGTGCCCCTTCAACAAAACCAAACACACTCTACCTAAATACGATTCTTAGCTACAGCTTGGGCAGAAGACCAAGCAAGAGAATCCAAGCTTTTGAATTTGACTTTTAACTTAATAAAGCCAAGTTCTCTGGTCGGACTTTATAGACTTGCTTAGAGAAACTGGAGCCATTCATTCGGATCACATGTCTGGCCTCTAATTTTCTAGCCAACATTCAGTTTCAAAACTGGATATGTGTTGATGTGAGCGAAACAATACTTGCTAAAGAAGCAAGGTGACCTTATAGGAAAATGAACAGTTTCATTCTGGAGATTTATGCCAAACAAGAAACTTTTTTTTGTAGTTAGCTGGGTGGCATAAATTTGTCCATGAATTTTGCAAACATTAATGAGAAAATATATATTGTAGATTTGTGCACATAATATTCAGTCTCTCGAAGTAAATCGCAATAATTTAACAAAAGTTGATATAATCTTTGATGATTTTTTTTTCTTGTTCACTTGCATTATTAAAAATTGTGCGTTAAAAATTATGATCTTTGAAAATAATCATATAATTGAACCTTCCAGAGCAGTTCAACATCATCCTTTATAATTATATTATATTCTTAACAACTCCTCTTCCGGTTCCCAACATATTTCTTTGAAAAAGTTCTATTTATTTTTGATTTATTGTTATTTTTAAAGTTCAACGTAAAATTATTCGTCTACAATGTTAAAATGATTTTCACTAGCTTTCTAAATTGAACGTGGCACACTGCAATGCTCACCAATTTGCTCTTTTCAGTTAACACGCGTTAACTATTTCTGATTCTCTTCCTATCATGTATTAGTAACACTATTCTTCTTTTATTATATTGTTTCTATTTTCTCTTACAATTGTAGCAATATATCTACCTGACACATTAATATTATCTATTTTTCTATTATTATCGATTGGTTGTAGCTAATTTTAAATTACTAAAGCATAGAGAGCCAACCATAGGCAGCTTTGCCATTATCTTCCTGGAGGGGGGGGGGATTTTCAGCGGTGAAAGGAACCCATTCATTTAAAATAAAAAAAAATCATTCAATAATATAACATCTCATTTGCTTGAATTGGATTTGCAGGATGCTATTCTATTGCAATTTTGTGTGACACATATGTTTGTGTACAGAAATTCATCTATACCGTTCTGTACCAATCTTCAATGTTCTTTCTATCTGTGTAAAGTTGGAGTAGTAAAGTCGCAACAAAAAAATGTGTGCAATTTATTCCGATTTATGAGATGATCGTAAAAGTCACAGATGGCTTAAGAAATTTCGGAAATAAATTTTATCCTCTATATACGCTCCTCTTTTAGGCAGATCCCTTTTTCTAGGCAAGAACCTTTTGAAAGATATTGGTTAGAGGGTCCGTCATCAATTACGTGAGTGTTGGCAGGAAATTCGAATGTGACCATTGAAAACAATTTCAAAACGCTTGTGGAAAATAGCAAAATAGAAGATTGCACTTTGGCCTCAGAATACTCATTTATTTAATTAAAATACGTTAGAACATTTCATTCACTTTTCTCCTCGCCACTAAGGCATAGTGCGCGGGACAACCATCTTGTTGGAACCACCTCCTTGTTCTGACATTCAATGACACATCCTCCAGCAACTGTTATAACTCTTAGCGAATAAAATTAGCGTATTTTTGCCCATTTAAGGCACCTGGCGGAAAGTATGGGCCAATAGTTTTATTTCCAACCATTCCGCACCAAACATTAACAGACAGATGTTCAGTAGCCTCTGGATTGGGAGGCTGGGACCGGGAAGCTGGCATTCCAGATCGCCAGATTTAAAGCATTCTTGATTTTTTCTTTGGGGTTATCTCAAAGAAAAAAATTCCAAGAAACCAACAACTCCAGAAGCACTTAAAGAAGACTTAATCCAAAACTGCTTAACAATTCTGGCAAACATTATACGATTAGCAACTTCCTCTGCTGGGTAGCGTCTGCGCTTGTGCGTTTTAAGCCGAGGAGTTCATTTTGAATAAATAGGAAATATTATTTTTATCGATTTTTGTAAATTAACTAGAAAACTATTTGGTTTTAATGATATTTTACGTGATTTTTAAGTCCCTTATGGTTTTAAAATAGGTTTTAAATGTTGTCAGCATTTGAACTCTCTTATAAATTCGAAATTAATAAGAAAATTGGCTTTTAATTTTTGTTTATAAAACAGAGAAATAGGGAAAAGGGACGAAAATTTAATCTTCATCACTGAATATCTCGGCAACGGTTTGAATTATTGAAGTGAAATTGAGGTATTTTTCTTCATTTCTTTAGTAGTTTTCAATACAGTAGTAAAAAGTGGGAGTCAAAAGTAAATCGCCACTTTCAACCACCGATTTAAGGTGTAAGGAGGCAATAAAATCAAAAAGCATTAACACCATCATAAACTAGAGCGAAAATACTTCAACAAACGTTATGTTCACTTTTTTGACAACTTGCTTCGTTTAAGAGTTATTTCAAAAGTGGCCCGTTTAAATGGGACACCCTGTGTAAATTGGTCCTTATATATATATTTTTATTATGTGAATGTGAGTGTTTCACACTAGATTTTTTCATTTTTATATTAGGAGTGATATTCATCAAAATAGAGGAAAAAATAGAAAATTTTGGGGGCTTATAATTAAAATATCATAACGAAATGTTTAAATATAAACGCTCAGTCTCTACTTTTTTTTTTGATATCCACGAGTGGTAAGTGAGGAATCGTTTTTTTACTTATATTCAAAACCTACGTAACATGTTATTGGAAACTTAAGTGAATTTATATAAAATAATTTTGTTTAAAAAGAAAAAAAAAACCCTAAATTTACAAACAGATATCAACAATTACATTTAAAGACACTCCAGAACGGAAATTAAAATATAATACATTAAGAAATTAGAACAAACTATTCACATTATTATAACTATTATAAGAAGAAAGATATTAAATTAAAAAAAAAAGAAAAAAAGTAAATCTAATCATGATACAATATTTAAATTAAGATGGCAGTTTAATATAATTAACGTAAACACATTAACGTAAATAACATTAGCCCGTACAAAAAATACGGTTATCAGGTTAACTACTACATATTATTATTCTGTAAATGGTGACAATGTAATAAGCTGTACAGAAATTACTATGATGTAAGAAATAGTTAAGGTCATTTCCGGTATAGAAGTAACGGTCAGCCAACTAAAGTAATTATTATAAATATAGATGAATGATTGTAGAAAGTCATGCTACAAACTTTATTTTGAGATACTTATATGCTTGTAGAGTTTTGTCTTAATTCGTTACATTTATGATTTAGTTTTTACTTATAACTCGATGTAATACTTATTTTGTGAGTTTTTTATGACTCAGGTCGATACTGTTACTTGGAGTTTGTCTGTGAGAAGTTTCTTGACTCTTTGGCACTTACTTTATTATTGTAAATCATATAACTAAGTCTTGCATCATTTAAACTTTTAGAAATTTACCTTCATAAAGTCATTGGAGACCCCTTAGAGAGAAGTGGATAACGTAACTGCTGACATACGAAGATTGCTATAGAGGATCACTGTACTGCGACCTGAAAGATATATTGTATCCCCGGAGCCTTCTCAGTGCACTCCCGGCCCTCAGTACAGACAACACTGCCCATCACCGGGCAGTCAGCTGTAGAGGCTCCTAGGAAGAGAAAATGTAAGGGCAGCATACTAGATTCGAACCCGGGCCCCCCATGTTGCTAGTCCAGCGCGCTACCACCGATCTAATCCCTTCCTTCTCCCTTAGCAAAACGCCAATTAACTATGGACGGAGACCCTAGTTTGTGTACTGTGCATGTTCTTTGTCTGTAAAGGATAGAGTTTATGTAGTTTAAGTGTATTGTGTATTGTTCTGACGAAGTACATGGAGTAACCCATATGTGGTAACCGTGAGGACAGGCTAAGAATACTTTTACACATCCAACACACTGAAGGACCGCAACAATTACTTACATCTAGCATTACCTCCGGCAAACTATACTTCTCAGTCACACTCAATTACTTTTGTACATTGCTTACTTTACGGATGACTAAATTCTATGTGAAAATGCCAACACTTAAAGGAATTGTAATTGCCCTTTTAGGAGGCAGTAGAATTGGTTTTATAGCCACTCCTTCTACCTATCTGAGAAACTGAAAAGATATAGTGACTGCAGTAGAAATCGTATTCATTTCTTAAGTAAGTGAACCAAATAACTCTGTAAAATACAAAATGTCGGATTAAAATTCAGAACAGTTTGGCCAATAAAATTATATTAAACCGTGGTCTTGATGCTTCTTCAAGGATGATCTTGCAACTTCAACTCTATTCAACATTTAATGGAGGGAATTATAAAGAGCAACCACATAAACCCAGGAGGAACTATTTACAACAGGTTCATCCAACAAATGGCTTATGCCAATGATTTGTAATCACGGCAAGAAAAAATTCCAGCACTGACAGGAGCAAGCAGCCTTGGACCCCAAATTAATGAATACTACCTATATGAAAACGTCGCGAGTATTTATCACAAGGCATAAGGAGAGCATTAAGATCTTAGGCCATCACTTTCCCATCGTACATGTCCATTTATCCAGGGACTATGTTCAATGTAGGTAATAATATGGTAGCAGAAATAAAAGCTACCATAGAAGTAAGTGTAAATAAGTTGCTGTGGGAAATAAATGCTTTTATGTAAAGCAGAAAGTATTGAAATTTCGTACACTTTCACCAAGTGCCAGGGTCCTAGTATACCAACTATGATACAGCAGTGAATCTTGGGTGATACAGCAAGTATCTTGTGTTCTGACTAAATAAACATATGTCTTTTTAACAATAAAAAAAGAAAGGTTCAAGAACAAAAAGAAAGGTTTTGAGTGAGATATATGGTATGATAATATACACGGTGTTGGTGTAGTGGTTATGAGCATGGACTTGTAACTGGGAGGTCCTCAGTTCGAGCCCCGCATACATAACTGCTAAATTTTATATTCGTTTAAAAAATGCTATATTGGACTGGAATATGTTATTTTGTGGATGTTAAGCCCACCTGAAAAAAATAGACATTAATTTACTTTATTATGTAGGGATTTTGAGTGAAACATTTCTTTTTAATTCAAATAAAACATGAAGTCGTCGAATATCAAAATGATTTCTAGCAATTTTTTGTTTATGAGATATTTGAATCAAACAAATGCGCACGCACACACAGTCAGAGAGAGAGAGAGAGAGAGACAGAGGGAAAGAGAAACATAAAGACATTTTCTAACATTTTTTTCTTATCTCTTATTTTATCAAGAATCAATTTCAAATTTTTCACCCAAAGGCATTGCAATCTCTTATAAAAATCAGAGAAAGCAAAAGAAAATTCTATCTGATACAGCAATCCAGCTTATATGCTGAACAAATTATTCAATCAGATTGGTGTCCAAAATTCTTCATTCCTATGTTGATTATAAATTTGCATACCTAACAAAATGTTCAGTTGAACAATTGATATTTTATCAATTAGGAGTGTATGACTATTTTTTGCAACTAGAAACTTTACAAACTTTTACAAAGTGCATAAGATAAGATAAATCTAATTGGAATTATCTTAGAGGAATTATCTAGAGACAGCGAAAGTGTAAAATATAAAAAGAAAGTAATATTTCAAGAAGTTAGTGTATCACTTGTCTTGCTTCTATTCACTTAAATGTAAAAGGGCACTAAGGCGGTTGAACATATTAATAGCATGATCCAAATTGCTAACTTTCTTACAGTTGTACTCTACAATAGATGATTATCTTTACTTTTAATTAACTACGTTTTTGAGATGTAATTCGTGTTTAAAGTAAGAAGCAAAAATAAGCTTTTACAAGGGGCCGCGATGCATAACCAGCTAAACAAGAATAAGTGTTTGTTTTAAATCCATACAAATAAAATCTCGTGAGATAATTATCTTGTATTAATTGAAACATGGCGGAGAACTTCTTGAAAAAGAAGTTTATAAATTGATTTTGGAAGTGTGGTTGCGCGAAGAAATGCCAAAACACTGGGCCACGGCTATAGTATGAGAAAAGCTATAGTCGTGAAAACTATAGTATTAGGATTAAAATGACCTAATTATTAAGAAATTACTTTGCTGAGCACTATTTACTATTTCAGGCGGTCCTCATTACAGAAATTTTATTTTAATTTATCTTACAAATGAAGAAGAAAGGAAGTTTGGAGACTACCAACGTGGGATCCGAAAAGGAAGATATACAGGAATCAATAAGTCAGAAAACCAATCCTCCTTATCTTGTTGTAGGAGATGGCAATAAAGAAAATAGTATTTAGTGAAGGAAGTACATCCACATGACCCAACTATTAATATTTCTGGCGGAATAGCCAGTTAACGCAGATGATATGGTGCTCATTGCTCTCCTGCGACCTAACAAACAGTATTTAATGAGCTAAATGAAAGACCTACTACGCTTGGGCTTCGAGTTAATGAGGATACAACGATGTATTTGCTGACTACAAGAAGACAAATGAATTTCCAAGAACTTTAAGTAGGATACACAGCTTTGAATATGTAAGAGAATTTATATATCTTAAGAGTCAAATAATCTCTAAATATGTAAAATATGATACGGTCAAAAATGAGATTAGCAATGACATTAGAAATAGGATTATATCGAAAACAGGTTAATTTTGCAAGAGATATTCGCCAGACAGGCTAAATTCACCATATAGTTTTGAGACTTGGACACTGAAGTAGTCGATGAGGATAAATTAAGCTGCTGGGAAAGAAAAGTATTAAGATATTTTCATGGGGCAAATAGTAATTTTGGCATTTAGGTGCAGAAAAAACACTGAGCTGAAGTTCTAGTAAGAGTAGCAAAGCTGGTGAAATTGCGATGGTCGGGATATTTCCACAGAATGAAAAATATCATTCAAGCGGAGGAATACTAAGGAGGGAGCCGGGTTGCCGTAGTTACAGGACCGATCCTCAAGATCCTAAAAAGTGGAAGTAAGGCAAGAACCGCAGTGCGAGTGAAGAAGAAGCTGTAAAATACGTTGCTGAAAAGAAGAAATTGAACAGAAGAGAAGGTATCAACAATTTCTAATAATCTGACTTCGCAGCAGATTCATTTTCTTTTCATCTCAAGAATGGCTTAGGAAAATGTTTTGAAAGTTATTGTTCTACCTCAGGGTTGACAATACGCTTCGATAAGCGATAATAAGTTATTAGTCTCAGTCTCCAAAATAGCCACTCTACCTTTGAGATAGACTTAAGAATTATAAAGGCAAAGAGTTTTTTAAAGTGAACATGGAGTTGTGCGATGGTGTAGTTGATAACAGAAAATCGGATAAATAAAGGTTAAATAATAGACTTTCTTCAATGGAAAATCTTGTTGTTGGTGAAGCAGTGTATCCTATAAGTGCCAAAAAAAGAAATTGCTCCTCCAGAAATACAATCCTTCTTATATAGAAAAGTAGGTCACTATCATACAGCGTGAAATGCGAAACAGGTCCCGGAACTGATGGATTTGTTTGAATAGGCTTCCTAAATCCGGTTTTGATTCCAGTCGTATCCATTCTCAGTACAATAATAGTATACTACAATTTCTATGATGAACATTGTTTACCCTGGAGGATATTGATGGAACAGAAATTATTCAGCCCTATTTGCAAATAGCTTCAATTTCTTGAAACAGAGCCCTAATGTTATAGCGAACACTTAATTAAATACACTTGTACGTTTTTATAGAATATTTTATATATATTTTTTTCTTCTAAAGTGTATTGTTATTGGAAAATAAAAATAAAACTGTTTGATGTTTAGTTATTATAGGGTAAAGCAGCTCATTGTTAAAACAGTGAAATTTCTATTTAACTATTGTTATTAAAGATACATTGGGCGCATTCTATCGTCAAAAGTCAACAACGACGTAGTTAGTTGCCATAGAAAAATAGAGATGTAACAATGAGATTATATTAATGTCTTAAACCATTATTAAATCTATAACGGTAGAAAACAAAACAAATAATAATGTGGTATGCTGTATACAAATCATAAGAATAGATAAAATGGCTTATGTGAATGAACTCACAACTTTTTTTTACAAACAATGATGTTATATTATGTTTGAAAGACATTTTTGGGTCATACATCTTTTATATACAAACTTTATTTATTAAATCACATTAGAATTTTTGTAAAAATCAAATTACAGAAATTCTCTTTTGTATCTTCTAACATGGTCTTTCTTTTTGTGGTTTCAAAAGTGAAGAAGATGAATTTAGCAGAGTTCGTGACGTGTTTTCATGAAAAATAAAGAAAGAAATAACCTTTTGCACAAAGAAATAACCGTGTTTCTTCACACTGTGGCTATAGGAATTTTTTCCCTCCATTATGTATATCAAACTGACATCCCGAAAGTGATAAATTTGAATATTATTTTCAGTAGACTTGAAGAAAATTGACTCAAATAATTATTACTTAGGATTAAGTCCGCAAATTGCTTTTCCAATATTAACAACCAATTTTGATTTAAACAGCATAATGTCTTTTACATTAATTATCATCTTATATGTTAGTGTCCTCCTGGGTCAAAGATAACTTTGATTTCATAATGGAAGAACATTCATTAACGGATCATTATAGCATGTACCGTAGTTGTTTAATCATTATTAATAACGGTTTCTAATTGTGTAAACGTTAAAAACAATAAAAAAAAGAAGAGTTGTACAACTTCATTTTTTTTTTTAAAAAAGTGATTACATATTCTTAAACAAAAAGTAATACCTTATGTTAGAATATTAATGGATGATTCGATTTTAAGGGACGTAAGAGATGTATCTCGTTTTAACTTAATTAGAAATTAATTATTAAAAAGTGTGTTAGTTATTTTTCTCTCTACTATATAGTGAGTTGTTTCCTCAGAGATGCGCATTGCGGCCCCTGTAGGGAGATTTAGAAATTAGGATTGTGGGAAAGTTTTGATTTTTTTCTCATCAAACCTAGGATTTTATTTAAATTTTACTTGTCGCGAGCAGTTTTGTCAGATCCATTGAAGTTATTCGACTGGAACACCAAATTTAAACATTGTGAGATTTTCGTTTTTTTTGTCACACATACACATTTTTTATAAATATTATTTTTAGTTCCTCAGTGTTAAAATGATTTTAACGAAGAGTCTGTTGTATATGGGTGCAAGTTTATATATATTTGAAAAAAAATTCTCAATAATGAAAATCCCAAGAAGCTCAAATTTGACATTCCGTTTACGGGATCCGTACAGCATATGTTTTTTTTTTCGGCCGAAACTCATCAACCAGAAATGACTCTAACGATTAAAGAAATGACGCTTCTTGGAAACGACGCCAACGATTTTCTTAAAACATTGCATATTATCTACCATAAATCAATATCGCTTTTACTTGACTCATTTTTTCCGGAAAATCGTTTTTTCTAGCTTCTAGAGAGCTGCAGAGTTAAGGTATCTTCTAAAGTGTCACATTAGTACAGTGTACAGCGCCATCATCTTAATAATATTTACGATGTATTACTACCATTTCAAACTTTAAGAATATCTGTTAACCATTGGTGCGGTTTTGGCGAATAGGTTTCCGAGTGATCTTCGGAAGTGATGTATTGTAGAAACCTTTATAGAAAGCAGCACCAGCAATCAGTTCACCACCTTGAAGTTTCGACTAAGGGTACCAGATGGCACTACCATCCATAGACATCGTGATGTAGTGGGTCTAGTAACCAGGATTCAACGATTTGGTACATCACCCAATAATCCCATGATCTCACCACGATCTGTAACATGTTAATGACAAAAATACTTTGAGTAAATACAAGTTTAAAGACATTTGTTAATTTTATAAATGTATTAATTGCATTAAGAGAAACTTTCACACGTATTTTAATATTTCTTTCGACTGGGGGCGCTTAATTTGCACAAATGGTGCCTCATATATATATCAATGTGTCGACCCCCTCAATGTTCACTTTCGAAAACATGACACTATCGCAACAATACTTGCTCTTACAGCGACAAGAGTAAGCAGGTTTAAACATGTCTTTAGAAAATGCTATAATTTGGTAAACAAAAAAAAAATCGTCGCAGAAATATCAATTTAATTAAAATTTTAATTTTAATGTTGTTGATTTACATTTATCCGACAAAAGAGCCAAAATTGGTTCACCGAATTCCAGTCAGTTATCTGCGACCATCTCAGGATCCGTTCTAAAAAATTTTCCTAAAAATTAGTGTACAACAAAAAAATGATTAAAATTTATAGCTAAAAATGCTAACCGTAATTGCTGTTTTAATTATTATATATTATTTTCACAGATGCAATTTGTTTGGAGATGGAGGCGGGAAGTACTGTTAATGGTTGCTGCGTTAGTGTTCACATTAAGCGAAGCAATAACTGTAGGCAGTACTTATAGAAAGCAGCACCAACAACCAGTTCAACACTTTGGAGTTCCGACTAATGGCCCTAGATGGCACCACCACCATCAACATCCTCACCGTGGTGGAGTGGGCCCAGTTACCAGGGTTCACAGATCTGGTACATCACCCAATCATTATCATCAAACTGCAATTGCAGGTGCAAAGTTTAGGGGTCCTGTGAAGAGGGTATACCTACCTTATAAATATCTACCACCTCAGTTTCAACATAAGATCAGGTTAGCCATGAGATAAATTGTTAAACTATTGGGGTGGTGTAAAAATTGTTGCCATTTTTGTTATTTCAATTTGATAATTTTATTCGATTTTGTTTTAAATTCGTTCCTTTTCCAGGAATAAACTTTTATTATAAATAATTGAATGTATATTATCATAGGCAATGACCTATATCTTTTTGAAGTTATATTTTACACTTTTGTTTTATGTTACGTTTTTTTATAACATTAAATTTTAGTATATTTTTAGAACGAATGAATTAGGGTCGAAATGCTGGAAATATCAGCCATCTTTTTTATAATGTTGAACTTAAAATGGAGAAAAACCAATAAGTTTATTTTATTGTTTGGGTTCAAAGCTGCGGAAACTAGTCGCAATATTAAGCTACCAAGATAGCCATTGGATAAGTAAGACGTCAGTGAAGATAAAGTTGCCTTTCTTTCCAAAAATTTCGATCAAAGGATAGACGAGTGGTTTGACTTGAATATCCCTCTTGCGACTAATAGCGACAAATAGCAGGTTATCATTACTTTTCCAAAAAGAGACCGTGGAACTCCTACAGACACATTGTTCGATTTGTGGAAGATAAAAACGCTGGAGTTAAATTAAAATGATGAAAACAATGCTAGTGTAATGTGTGCTTATTTTTTCACTTATAGATTTTACATGAACTAGAATGCAAGTAGTAAAAATGATGGAATGTAGCTGAAGAACTGAACCAAACAGCCCAAAAACAAAGAAGCCATAACGTTCTTGGTTACTGCTTCTAGACTTGATCATAGACAAGTGGAATTCCAAACGAAACTAATGTGGCAGAGACAGAGTTGTTAGGAAATAGATAAATATACCTATCTCTGTCCAAGACAGGTTAATCGAAAGGAAACATCTAAACCGCTGATCTAGTATGTTCAGCAGATTGAAAGACCTTTTACTGACATCTTGACTGCTTTCTGAAAGCAAAAGCCATGATCAACGAAGCAGCCGCCAAAAATACTTTCGAAATATTCTTCTCTTTAATCTCCAGAATTATATTATGTCATTCCAATTAAAAAAACTGCTTTCTTATTAGTAGAAATGTTGAATTCAATAGTTCTTATTATTTATTGTTTTGTAGATATTCAGCTTTAAATTTGACAGATAAAAGTGGGAATTGTTATTTACATCAAGCTCAAACTTATAGATTTTTTGTTTGTTTCAATATTTGAGCTTTCCTTTTGCGCACATATTCTAGAAGGCAGGCATATTTTGTATAAAATAATTAATTCAAATAAATTTATCAAGTGTTTATGCAAGTGTGAATTATGCCAGGCATATTTCTATGTTTATTAAATAGACTTTTTTAAAAACAGGTACTCATTACCTGGACCTGGAGGGCCAATTCATGGAAAAAGGCAAACAATTAACGCTCCACCACCTTCTTGGAAACTAAAAAGAAACCCGTATATGGGTTCTCCAGTGTACGCTCAAAACAGCTACATGCCGCCAAGGAAAAGTAAACATCCAGCTAAATATGTACCAAATGCTGGGAAACTGTCGCAGAATTCTATTACTGGTTCCATATTGACAGATAGTTATGGAGCACCGTACAAGGTGACTTCTACCACATATGGTGTACCTCATCCTACTCAGGGTGCACCAGAACCTCCTCTATCTAACACAGATACTTCAACTAAAGAGGCACCTACATCATTTGTCCAGGTAAATAGGTTTCTGTATTAGTACATTACAATTAATAACATGCACTATAACTATTATTTAAGTGAGTAACAATAATTTATTAAATTGATTTACGATTTTGTACAATTGTTTTATTACATTCTCTTACTCGTAGTAAGTAAGTAATGATGCCAAATTTTCGATATCGAATGTTCACCGGAAATATCCTTTTTGAGGTTCCCTGGGTCCAAAAAAGTAGTCTTTAGAAAATGGTGTGTGTGTGTGTGTGTGTGTGTGTGTGTGTGTGCGTGTGTGTATGTATGAATGTGAACAGCATAGCTCAAAAACGAAAAACCGTAGAAAGTTGAAACTTGATATTTCGCTTATGTATCACCTTGGGATCTGACAGTTCGTTATCTGTCAAAATTGCTCAACCGGAAGTACCACTTTACTAGTTTTTTTTTTTTTTACTTTTTAGCGATTTTTTTAAAAATAGCTCCAACGATTTTCTTGAAATTTGGTACAGTAACTACACATACAAAGAGCTACAACTTTTATTTGAAACATTTCTCCGGAAAAATTCATTTAAGGGTACTTTTGGGGAAGGGGTGGGCTTAGGTTTTCCTCTAAAATGCTATTTCACTTTATTAGACATAACATTTAATAATGTTAATTAGAATTAAATATGTTGTTGAAATTCCGAGTGAGAAAAAAATCGGATGGTCGCTAGTGCATTTACTTAACAGTACTAAATGATTTTTTCACATTTTCGCGATTTTGTCCAAATTGACTCCTTCGATTTTTCTTGAAACTACACATACAAGGATCTACAACTTTTATTTAAAACATTTCTCTAGGAAAATTTATTTGAGGGCACTTTTAGGGGAGGGGTGTGTTTATGTTTTTCTCTAAAGTGCTATCATAGTTCATTATACAATTCTATCATCCAAACAAAATTAATTTGAAATAAATAGCTTGTGAAAGTCCGGGTTTCAAGAAAATTAGTAAACCGGAATTTGCTTTTAATTAACAGTTTTTTCAGTTTTTGACGAATTTCATTATATTTGGTACACTAACTATAAAATTTGTCAATTATAGTTTTGAGAACTGGAGTAAGAGAAAGTTGTGTGAGGGTTTCATACCAGATTTTTTTTTATTATTGGTATTTTCTAAGCGTTTTAGCACTTTATTAATGAACAATTTGCTTTATAGAGCTTTCGTTATTTGACTGCAGCTTAGTTTGCATATAATCATTTTTACAAATTGTCTAAAGTAATTTAATAGAATAGTTACTGTCCCTCAGATTCCATGGTATCATCGTATTTTTACAAGTTCCATGTCAGATAGGATGAATTGATTATTCTTCCTGCGTTCTAGCGGAGATCAGTCCAAGATTTCCATGACGTCCTTTGGGCATTTTTCTGATCCTGGGTAGATAAAACCCTAACTCTTCTGCGCTAATTCATATGTTTTAGTCTCATCTAATACTTTACCAAGGGTCATCCATCTTTATTGCTAGTGTCTTTTCCTTCTGGCATTGAGAAAGAGTCCATGTCTCTCAGCAAGAAAGAGAAGCTGATTATATTAATAATAATTTCATCATTTGTTAACTGCAATGGAGCTATCCAATTTAGCTCCAGTGTACGCTCAAAACAGCTACATGCCGCCAAGGAAAAGTAAACATCCAGCTAAATATGTACCAAATGCTGGGAAACTGTCGCAGAAGTCTACCTCATAGACTACCTCAACCTCATAGTCTACCTCATAGACTACCTGGAAAAGTAAACATCCAGCTAAATATGTACCAAATGCTGGGAAACTGTCGCAGAAGTCTACCTCAACTGTCTAGAGTTTACCTCATGTAAAAATAGAGGATATTTTCAACATTTCAAGCTTGCTTTGCAGACTTCTAACATCATAAATGACCAACACCAAGCTTTACAAAATGTATTCGCAGGAAGTAATAAATCCGTGATTGTAAATGTACCGAAGCCGTAAATCTCTTACACAGGTGTTAATTAGATTATGCTACCACTCTTTGGAAACCTAAACTATCCTGAATTGAAGCAGTTAAATAAGTAAAAAGAAAATTGCTTGCTTTTTAAAATTCTCAATGTTCAGTGATGTTGATGAGGTAAGTCTGGAATTTCTTGAAGGAGCCAATTTATAAATAACCCAACTAAACTCCAATATTTGAAAATTCACATTTCTGATTACATGCTGCTATTCCAGTATGTATCTAGTAAATCCTTAGATGGAAACTGCAATAGCTGCAACAAGTCGGTAACTGAACAGCTGCACTATTTTTCATCAAAAAAAGTTGAAAATAAATAACACTATCATCGGTTTTGTTTTCCAGTGCAACTGGTTGACTCCACGTGTCTAAAGATGTCTATTAGCCAATCGACGTCCCAGGGGCCAAACTACTTAGTATGTTGACTAAACTAACGTTCCCAATAGTTTCTAAATTCGTTACGATATCCTCTTAAGAGAGATAAATCATTAGAAGAAAGAATAACTTCTCATCATATCGGAGTGTTTTGCAGAAACCCAACATTCCAAGTAAAATCTGTTTTGAAAACATTCTTTTCTTTCAAAGCTATTATTCCCCCCCAAAAAAATGATAAAATTGTTGAATATGTGGATGAGTCCTCAATGACTCTGATAATTGTAAATTTTTTTAAAGTTTTATTCTAATTGTTACAGGTTTACCATGGCAACAATCGTGAAGTAGAAACGAAAACTTCATACTCTTTCAATACTCAGCATCATTTGCCAGCCAGCAGTAGTAATTCACATAAATCACATCACCAGTTACTAGCAAGTCAACAACAAACTATAACACGTCCAATAAAGACAAAGGCCAATCAAGTTGTTTCATCATCTCCCTTAAACTACCATCTTGAATCTAATGAACACCCAGTGTACCGTCCTACAAATAATAGCAACACGAAAAACAAGGTCCATCATAAATTAAGTACCAAAGATAGCCAAACTAGTAGCAATTATGGTGGTTTTCAACCTCCAAAACAAACCTATGGTTTCCAACCATACGATGAAAAAGAATCATCAGCGATTGTAGGCATTGGTACATCAGGTAGTAGTGATTCTTATTATTCTAGTAGTAGTGGTGTAACTAGTGGCCAAACAGCTTCTACAGCATCACTTAGTCCATCTCAATCTCCGTCGGCAACCCATTTGGCCAGAGAAGAGTATCTTTCGCCTAATTATTTCCAACAAAAATCTTAACAAACAGTTCCTTATGATAGGCAAATAATTTTCAATATTTAATTTATTTATTTAGTTTTTAATTTTGTTAAGAAACTATGAATTTGAAATTTGGAACAAAATTGGAAAAAGAATATAGGAAATTTCATAAATAGGATATAAATATTTAAAATTTGGATGCAAGTCAGCAAGTAATGGAGTAGACTTAATAAGAAATTAATTCTGAGCATAACTTCAATTAAATTTGGACAAGTAACAATTTATCTGTATAATGTGTGCTCAGCAGTAATTATAACTGTTTTTAAGTGCAAATAACAGTGATAAAATTTGGTTATTAATAATTTTCCAAATTGCGAAAAGAATAGTCACACATTAATTCAATGTGGTTGACCTAAATTATAACATTATAATACTTCAACTTCATCACAATTTACTAACAATTTATTTCATTTTGATTGTTTTTTGTAGAAAACACATTACTAAATTAAGTCTCCGCAGATTATAAATGTGCTGTTCATCAAAATGTCGCTTTTATGCAAAGGTAATTTTCTGCGAGTGAGTGCCGCTGATGACGCTATTGATTTCATTGATTTCCAATTGTTCCTGTACGATTACATTCACACAAGAACTTTAAACGGTCAATGGTCAACAACTTATTTTTACCTTGTGTCCACCCTTTTACCTCTGCCTATTTCATGGCCAAAATATTTGGATCTGATTTAAAAGGACTTGCTTAAGATATCTTAAAAGTTTATATCATTAAAATACATTAGACTCATCTTTTTCCAAGAAATTTTCAAGTTATACCTTAAATCTTAACTTATATAAATGTTTTTATATTACACAACAAATATTAGATAATAACTTTCGGATTGTTTGTTTACTTTTTTTATACAATAAATCTTTTACAATAAACGGAAACAATTTATTTCTGAAGGATTTCCAACATAAGAAGCTATATATCATAATATTTTTAATCCTTGCAAAATCTGGTCTGACTGTACAAAAAAATAACTTTTCTCTGTCTTTATCATTTATCAAATCACCTTTAATCACCAATCATTTACTCGCTAGATTCAATAATATCTCTACATTTCCGTTTATTATATTATACCAGTTACATATTTTGATTCAGCTTTATTGGCCATCATATTAAAATTGTTTTTTTATAATTTGAGCATTGGCCGTTCCTATAAATAAATAAAGTATACTTTTGTATCATATAAAGATATTTTTGAATCTTAACGCCATATTCACTTCTTTTTTTTTAACTGTTCTGTTATTTTGCATTATTCATCAGTTTTTAGCAGACCAACACCATGCGATTTAACAGAAAAGTTTTTATTTATTTATGACTTAAAAGTACAAATTTTAGCATCCCCCAAATTAGTATAAGTCTTCCTGGTGAAAAGTACAAACAGGTATCCATATCTCATTTGGTAAAATTCAAATATTTTATGACTTTTTAAAATATTTTTGTTTATATTAATAATAATGAAAATGAAATTTATGAAAGAAAGAAATGCGTATTTATTTTTTTTTTTAGAAGCACCCAATTATTATAACAAGATATCTAGTATTATAAAAATTATCATTATATATGAGCAATAAAATGAAAGCAACCTGCATTTCTAGGTTGTGATAAATAAACAAAAATTAAAAACAACACTTTCATGTATAGTAGAAGAAGCGACATGAACTTTACATATATAATCTTGTGTTGATGACGAATATATTAATATAAAAACAAAGAAATGAATCTGTATCACTTTTATATAATTATTATTATTTACTATGAGATTTAAATCAATATAATTATTGCGCTTTTTAAAAAAAAGGAAAATTTTTTTAATATGTGTAAAAATATTAAAAACCACCTGATTGCTGGTGTTTAACTGTATAGCAAGTATATTGTTTGTACAATAATTTTGAAATATAATTTTATTGTCAATTATATACATGTAATATACAAAGTATTTGAGAAGCACTGGAATTAAGAAGTATTTTTTAAATAAATGTAAAATATAAAATAGGATGAAATGTTTAATTAAAAATTGAAAAACTAAAAGAGCATAAAATATGTCATAGAATTATTTTTTTTTTAAATCAATTATTAAATTTATATTTTGTCAGAAGTTGTTAATATTTTCCTAATAAAAACAAAGATTGATCTTAACATGGTTTTAAAAAACAAAAAAGGAATTCCTACCTAGTAAACAAACTTAAAACACCATTGCTATTAAAGCTGCCCCAACTTAGGAAAGCTGTATAAGTTGATTAGCACTTGGAACGAAAGTGAGAGAAAGAGAGACGCCCTAGTTTATAATCTGAAGGCTATAAGTACAACAGATTCCAAAGGCTAACTTTTGTTGATCGATAGGGAATGTTAATTAGCTGTAAGATACTTTGCTGTTATCCAATTTCTGGAATTGATCCAAACTGGAGTGGAAGTCAATTCTCACAACAATTCTAGAAATCTTTTTTCCCAATTCAGTAGTGAGTAACAAAAGTTCTTTCAATTATGTTTTGTGCCTTAAAATAAAGAAATAAAATTTGGAACAGAATAAAGTGTTACTCTTCTTCGTAGTGTTTATTTTCAAATAATTTATTAATATTATTTCAGTGTTGTTTATATAGTAAAACATAATTTTACAATCAATAGAATCCAATGATATAATATTTTTTTTTAATAGATTACACAAATAATGGAATGCAAATATGACAGTGATAAATCTATTTACATAAAAGTCATTACCGTTATAAAAAAAAGCAAACAACTCTTTAAACCATTTACTAAATAAATATTGCAGTCGAAATTACAAGTGCAAAAGAATTTTTAAATGAAGTAAACATACTAATAAAATGTTTATTTTATTTTTAGTAAATAGTCCATTTAATTTATGATTTTTTTTAATATTGATATTCCTCATTTAAAAGTATTTTATATTAACTATTTCGTGTAAGCCCTTCAGTTACACATTGAGCTAAGTAGTTAGTTTATTTTTTTAACTAGCTGATAATAAAAAACAATCCTATTTCTTTTGGTTTTATAATAACTTACAAAATGAAAATACTCAATATATTTTACACTACATGGAACGTACTATGACATTTTATCATTAAAAAAGTGTTTTACTTTTTAACTTTAAACACAAGTAAACAAAAATTAATCTCAGCCAAAAGGAATTTTTTTTTGTCAAAATCCGTCAACTGGGGATGAACCTTACTTAGATGATCTTTCCAGAATACACTTCGTTCGTCATCTTTTTCTATAGACTAAGCAACGGTAATCTTGAACTATCCATCAATTCAATTCTCACACATGGATACTTAGTAAGATACATGGTTTTGCTAATAATCGAAAAGAGGCCACACTTATCTTTTCGGTCCTCAGACGCGAAGAACTTCCTATTTGGTATTTTATCCGTAGTATCATGCATATTTATTTTGTTCCTGACCAGTTTCGGACTTTCATCCATTGTCAGAGCAAAACTATCCGTTTCGTGCGGAGAGTTCACTTCAAAACGCAATGTTTTCGTTTCACTCGACACTTGTGGTTTGTATGTGCGGGAGGTTATAAGGTTATGTTACTATGTGTGCGTGTGTGTGTTTAGTGACAAAATGGAATTATTATTAGACATTAGAAAATAGTGTATAATATATAGCATGTTTTGAGGATACTTTAAAACTAAATTTTAATAGTGGTGTTAATTTATCAACTCATTTTTATTAGGGATTAAGGAAGAAATTTCAGGAGTATATTATAGTAATAGAATAGAGTTGAAGAAAGGGAATACAAAGTTTAACGATTGTCAAAAGTTTGTAAAAATAATAAATAAATATGAAATCCAAGCGAGGTTATTAAAAGAAAATATATAGGTAAATTGATATGTAAGAAGGTTGGCAAACAAACGGCAAATTGAAGATGATATTAAAATAAATAATAGAGAAAATCAAATGGATTCATTTTTATTTATAATACTTGCTTTTATATGATAATAAATATGCACCCTACGACGGATAATATACCAGATGTTATCCAGCGTTGCGGGCGGTCCTATCCACATATTTATTTAACAAGACTTCGTATTTGTTATCATGTATTGTCACTCTCTCCCAATAATCTTTTTTGCTTGCAATAGAATATGATTAAAATAAAATTTAGAAAATATTTGAGCTATTTACGATAAAAAAAAATCATTTAATGAGGCCCGTTCTCAGTTGACGGAAAACATCCTTCTTGGCCCAGTGAACTCTCGAACTTCATGTGGGGTTTTTTTATTATTTTGTCATAAATACAAAACACACGAAGTGCAGAAACCATAAAAAAAAAAAATTATTTCTATTCGTTCACCTTAAGGTATTTTTGAATAGTTTACATTTTACTCGTAAATAGCTCCAATGTTTTCATTATACTTGGAACATTTATTTCTTTTGCCCTATTTGAAATACTATCTGGTAACCCGACAATGAAGGATCTTAGGACACCTGATTTTGGCAAGACATTTCTTTAAACATTCTCAAATTACGTATATCTCGTGCATAAATATTGAGACGAATTTTAGTTTTCCAACTCTCCGCCAGTTGACGTAGAATGTTAAAGCCGTTTCATACTGAACGCTAATAGGTTACACATGCAGATTACACAACCTAGATCTGTCAAGGGAGCCCCGGGCATGCGCAGAAGTACCTAACATTTTTTTTTATTTTTGAGGAACCTTTGTGTTTTAAAATATATATCGCGTAAAAATTGACTTTGGTTTGATTTAGAGAAATTAGAAATTAAAAAAAACAAAAAACTTATAGTCCGGAACATAGCAGTATCTTATATAAATCAATTAATAATGAATTTTTGTGAACAGATTTTGTAGAACCTGTAGTGGAATCGTTTATTGTGATTCCTATGGTATGTAGTAGATGTCTTGACTCTTCAAGATGATAACTAACTTCCCTCTGGAAGTCTTCATCTTGACTCTTCAAGATGATAACTAACTTCCCTCTGGAAGTCTTCATCTTGACTCTTCAAGATGATAACTAACTTCCCTCTGGCGGAAGTTAGTTTAGAGATTTTTGGAACTTAGTGCTCGAATTACTAACACTGAATTTTATAAACATAGCCTATATTTCTACAATAATTTAAACATGAGTAATGGTAACTATTAACAAGAAATACTTAGAAATAAATAAGAGATAAAAACTAATAATTTAAAAATGATTAAAATAAACAAACAAAGATGCACGACTATGAAATAAGTATAAGTAAAACCTGTATAGCGACGCGGAACTGCTGCTCGTATAACGATGTACTCGTATAATCTAATGATAAAATGGTATATAATGATGATCTACTGACGTACTCGTGTATAATAATCCCCTCTTCCAATGGGGCGAAGTTTATATTAGTGTTAGCAACACTCACACCAAGACATCTGTCCTAGTGTGCGACCTTGTGCGATCTTGGTTAGTTCGGTGACCAGTGATTTAGGTCAGTGGCCAGCTTTATCGGTGCTTGCTTTGATGTGAAGTATTGACCCTTGTATTGAAAAGGGGCTTTGTTTGTTTGGCCGCGGCCTTGTCTTGAAGACAGCGGCCGGCTAGGCCACTAGTTATAAATTATCTTTTATTCCTGCCATCATTTGTGAAGATAGCAGCTGGCTGGAACCACTTTGACATTGCTATGACTTTCATGTGTCATTACAAACCTCCATGAAACTATTTTTGGGATAAAATTTTCATATAAAAGTGTTAGGTTAATATACTGTATTTAGAATTCCAAGTTTCAGCAAATTTATCAATGACTATAATAACTTCGTTATATGTACACTTTTACATGAAGGCACAATTACTGATACAGTACAACAACCCCGGCTGCACATGAAGTATCATCTAAATCTCAACGGTTACACTAATCTTCTCATTAAAAATGTACAAACAATTCTAGTTCCAGATAGAAGATTAAAACGGAGATGGCTGCAAGACTTATTACTGATTGGCTGACCTCACTGAATGACATTGTGAACTAGCACTGATTACATTTCACCCTCCTTATAACATTTCGCACCAAAATTAGTACAAATCATTCGTAGAGAATCATTCACACACACACACACACACACACGGTACCTGCATACGTCATTCATGCCATTGTTACTATTTACAAACAACATTACAGGCAGAATCATTTTTTTATTGGAACAGTAGTACAATAAAATAAAAATAAAAAATCTGGTGTGAAACACTCATTCGACTTTCTCTTACTCCAATTGTTATTGACAAATTTTCTTGCAAATTTATAATTTTTATTAAATGTTTGTCTTCATTTTTATATCAATGAGAGAATCTGAACTTAATAAAATGGAATTTTTTAGGAAAACATAACTGTCTGCCGGCCACCATAAGTTCTTTAAATGAATTTATTTCTCGAAAGAAAGTTACCAACCAAAATGTGATAGATCTCTATATTCACAGTTTAGTATATAGCAAATTTAATGAAATTCTGCGGTGATTTTAGTGGAGTAACTTAAAAAAAAAAAAACTGCTCAGTAAAAACGCACTTCAGATAATAGAATTGTATAATCAACTAAGATAGGCACTTTAGAAGAAAACATAACCCTACCACTCCTCCTCCAAAAGCCGACTTTGCCCGGAGATATATTGCGAATAAAAATTATAGCTCTCTAATGTGTAGTTCACAAAGATTGTTTAAATAAAGCCATTTTAGAGAAAATAACAAGAAAAGTGAAAGAAATTTTTCAATAAAAACGCACTTCCGGTCATTTAACCTTTTCCGGTCAAACTCGAAATTTCGTCGACATATTTTATTACAAATTAATAATATTTAGATGATAGAATTGTGTAATAAATTGAAATAGCACTTTAAAGGAAAACATAGCCCCCCACATCTTCTTCAAAAGTATCCTTAAATAAATACTCCAAGAGAAATGTAAGAAAATAAAAGTTGTAGCTCCATTATATACGCAGTTTTATATTATTAATTTAAAGAAAATCGTTGTAGTCGTTATTGAGAAAATCGCAAAAAAAAAAAAAACTGAAAAATCCATTTAGTAAAATGGTATTTCCGGTTGACTGATTTTGTTCAAAACTTAATTCACCGGTTCCGTGTTAGCAATTTATTAAACTAAATATAAAGTTTGAACTTTTTGCGATTTTTGCTGTTTTGAATTATACTGACCACATTCAAATACAGACCATTTTCTAGAAACTACTTTTTCGGACTCAGGAGATCTTAAAAAATTTGTCCTTTGCGGTGAAAACTTGATTTCGAAAATTTTGACACGATTAACAGCAGTTAGAGAAAGTAATAATAATGATATATAAAAAGAAACTACACTTAAAATGATAAATTGTTACAAATATCTCATGAAAATATTCTTTGAAAGTTTGTTTTATTAATGTTTATTTAGTAAATTTAATATTGCTTTATCTTGTTTATTTTTCATTTAAAGAAATTTCAAAGGAAGGAAGAGGTCTCTTTGTATAAAGGCCAATGTTGTTTGGCAGAGAGAGAGAGAGAGAGAGTGTGTGAGACACCTAATCACCGCCGCTTCACACAGTTACTATTGTCAGTTCTTATTTGTTAACAGTGTCTCGACCTGGCCCTAAAACACTAGTGTATTTTGTTTCTCTATTTGTTGTTAAGGTAGTGCGGTAGTAGATTTATTGTTGGCATGAGAGAAAGAAAGCTATGTGGTCCGGAAACAAAGGAAACACACACGAATAAAGAGTAAAATCTTTCTTTTTTTCTGTCTCACGACGGCCAACAGCTATTTCTTGTTGCCCATTCTGCTGACCGGTAATTGAGTTAGTTGTAGTAAATAGACGTAGTGGTAAGGGAAGAGTAACTGTCTGTTACAGCTTTAGAAGAGTGTCAGCCTTTTCCTAAGTGCTGAGAACCACTACTCTGAGAAGATAAGCAAAGCAATTTTGTGGTTTAAAAAAAAAGAAAAAAGTGTGTTCAAACAAAGTGCTGTCTTATAAATATCAAATAGTTGTGTGTCCAGTGATAAATCAAACAATAAACACCACATACTCTTTCTATAAATATTTAATCAAAAATAAGATTTTAGATCAGTTCTTGAATATAATAACAATATTTCGCTTTTACCGTCTTGATTTATATTTGTAAAAATTTATTGGTAAACAACTCCTTCTTATTGAAATTCTGACGGCTATTAAATTATCTAAAAATTAAATTATCTTATATTACGTGAGTGGTAAAACAGAATTTTATCACATTGATAAAATTGACTGCATTTACTATAAATTTAGAATTTTATCTATTATACATAAATAGAAGAAGTGGGAGGATTACGTTTGTTGATTTTTAGGGCATGAGGTTTACGCCAGCACCATACTCGGTCAACCTCCACGTAAATTTCTAATGTCAGTTTGAAATTAACTCTAAACTATCAAAATTCTTCAGAGCCTTTCTAAATCAATTTTTTCTCAGAATTAAACATTGTGTAAAAACTAATGTTAGTTAGCATGCAATTGTATGGCATACGGATTGGTCAGAGACCCACGAAGGAAATGTGGTCGGAATGTTTGGGGCGAGGACCAAATACTAGGAGGAGCCCAAAATAGATGTAGTACTACATAGTGGCAAGGGATGAGTTCATCTGTTACAGCTTTAGAAGAGTCTCAGTCTTTTCCAAAGCGCTGAGAACTATTACTGTGAAGTTTATTTCATTGCAGGATTTATTTCATTGTAGATCTGAAGGTAGCCCAGGGCATGCGCACAAGTACCATAGGCAAGCTTTCCAGCATCTTCCAGGCGGAAATTCACGCAATTGGAAGCTATGTCCAGGTTAACCTCGATAGGAAATAATGGAATCAGGAGATTGTAATCCTATCCTAGTCATTAAAGTACTGAATTTATGATGTTATCAGTTCAAAAATGGTAAGGGAATGCCTCGGAAAACTCAGTGACCTGGGTAGGAGTAATAGAGTTATCCTATTTTGAGTGCTAGTGCATGTTGGCATAGAAGGAAGTGAGATGGCCGGCACTCTAGCAAGGAAACGCCTTTTTGGGGCCTGAACCCTGCTGTGGGCTAAGCAACTACTCTCCTCGGGAAGAACTCAGGACGAAGACGTGACAGGACATTTTTGAACTGATAACATCATAAATTCAGTACTTTAATGACTAGGATAGGATTACAATCTCCTGGTTCCATTATTTCCTATCAAGGTTAACCTGGACACACCTTCCAATTGCGTGAATTTCCTTAGAAGTGAAGAGACAGCTCTGGAAAATTTTTCCAGGACTGATTCAAGCAAAGACCTGTCTAGGCAGTTATAACCAGAAAAGATCTGAAGCGTTTACCATTTTAAGTAAAAACGGGCTTCGTATACTCACGGGTTTCCTCAAGGGGCATAGCAGACTCAGGGTGCACCTGAAGAAACTGGACCTAGTGTACGATAGCACCTGTAGATTCTTTGGGGAGAAGAAGGAGACTCCATTGAACCTCCTAACGGTCTGCAATGCTATCATCCAGAGAAGTTTTGGAAGCCCTGGATAGTTACCAGGCGGTGGAGGAAGATATACCATCCCTAAAACCTTCTCAGATCCAGAGATCCTTGAAATTCCTCAGAGGTGTGTAGTCTCACTCTTGGCACCAGTGGGGGTGGCACAATTGATGTCTTTTAGTTGTACCACTAAAAAAAAAAAGGCTGTGAGTGTTTCACGCCAGATTTTCCTACTATAATTGAAAAAGAGATGAATTGAAAATATTATTAATGAATTATGTATGTATGAATGAATTGTATGTTTTATAGTTTTGGGGTTAAGTTGTATTAATACAAAGTGTACTATACTATATACTATATATTGGAGTATATACTATACACACATTATTTATTGATGTGTGTTTTATTCAGTTTAGTGTTTATACTTACCACACTTTAGTAATGTTTTAATTAAATCTGTTAGTGATTCAATCTGTTTTATTAAAGTTTTTTTTTGAAGCAATTTATGAAGAACTGTATGTTATTAATTATAAAAGTATTTATTGATTGGGTTTTGTTAAACCTTTACATTCTTGCTATAATTAATTACATTCTATTAAAGAATGGCTATAGATGATAAAAAATTTAAGAATTGAATTTTTTTATTATTTTAATTTTAATTTAGATTTTTAAACCAAAAAAATGTTACGGAAAGGTTATTATTAGGCCAGCGAAATACAGAAACCTTTTTACCCCCTAATAGGAGCAGAACATGCAATAACATTCTCCAGCATTCTTATTGTATGCCAGCAATCTTCTCTAAAAAAGAAAAGTGGAAATAAAAGAAGAATTCAAGCAATCCTTCTTTGTCGGACAAAAACGGCCCCATTGTGGTTGGTTAATTTTTAGTAAAAGGTGTGAGAAATACTTTGTTGTGGTATATAGAATGCAGGGGTTACTCATCTTTGTTTCACAGCCAACGGAGACAATTGGAACAAAAAGAGCTGCATCTCTTCTTCTCTGTCTGTTTCCACTTCTGCTATATTTATCTTACTACCTATTTATTTTTCACCCTTTTTATTCTTTTATCACTATAAGAAGAAAATTCTTTAACCCAATAAATTTATTTTATCTTCCATAATTTATCACTTTATTCATTGTTTGAGTGAAATTAAAAGAAAAAAAAAAGAAAACCTAACAGCAATCAGGTAACAAATAGTCGCGAATCAAAGGTTCCATTCTTTTTTTTTGTTGATTTAAACTAAATAATGGATTTCCAGATTTAGGGAGAGTCTACAGCCTTGGCAAATTCGTGATCTTTTTTGTGTGGGGAAGATTTTAGTGCATTACTATTTTGATAAAACTGTTCATACGTAATGCTGCTATATAAAATCATTGGCGATCCGCCTAAATGCATGTCATCCACCACGTTACATAAGACATAATGCATGCTTCAAGCTAGTGAAGATCAAGATCCGTCTATCTCAACCCCTAGGAGATCTGGAAGGCGAAGTAGGGTTAGTTTTCTACAAGCATATTATAAGGGCTAGCTAGACTCAAACAGTTATTTTACAATCTTGTAAACACAATCTTCAAGGAAACAGCACCATCACCAACAAACATTCTGCCATCTTAGTCAGTCATTTCTACTCACGCAACCAGTTTCTAATTCAGTTTTGTAAAGTCCTTGCAGTGTTGTTATGGTGGTTGGTTCCGCAGAGCTGGAAAGCGTCAGAGACATTTTCCGTGGTAGCCTGCTTCATTTTGTGGTCATCGACCGGTTTCGGGCGTTCGCCCATCTTCAGAGTGTATAAACTGAATTTGCTCTGTGCAAGTGTGTGTTATCACACTGTCTGACAAACGCATCCTGAAGATGGGCGAACGCCCGAAATCGGTCGATGACCACAAAATGAAGTAGGCTACCACGGAAAATGTCTCTGATCCTTGCATTGCTTTGTTTTCTCAGTTATTATATTAGTGCATATTATATATTGCATCTGAAGTCATTGTAAATTTCCCTTCTACATTCTCTTCTCTGTCCAACCCGACAAAAACCCTACTACATATGAGGACTTTCTTAGGCTAAACACCTTTTCTAAGAAATTCCCTCATTGGAAAAGGTACTATGGAGGATATCACCTCCTTCAAACCCCTGTAAAGTAGATTTCTTTATATATTTTCGTTTTCTAAACGATTGCGCCGCAGTCTTCAGGAGGTGTATTGAAATCTCCTCCAACTCCCCACAGAATCAGTGGCACTATCGCTTTGTAGGCCCAACTTCTTCATTTGCCCTCTGAGTCTATATTGTCGTATGAATAAATCAGTTAGAATAAGGAGCCTTTTTGACAACATTACAAATTTTTATTTGTTAAATGGATATTACTCAATGCGTCACAGTTTTTGATATATAGTCATGATTAGAAAAAGTATTGAAGTTCAGTTTTCTTAGAGAGAGAGAGTGGGTCCTCACGCGTTGGTATAGTGGCTAGCGCACTCGCCTTTCGTGCGAGAATTCAGGATTCGATTCCCATGTCAGTGTTGACCCAGCATCTTGAAAAAAAATGGGAAGCTACACTTAGTAGCGCCCAGGTTGCGAAGGTCAGAAATAAACGGCGAGGGAACTGCAGCGTGCTTACCACACGTCCTCAATAAATCGCCGTCTTTATGGACTAATGCCTTGGTCTTTTATGGACTGTTGCGCCATAGTTCTTTTTTCAGAGAGAGAGAGGGAAAGAGATAGGAAGCTATGGGTAAGTTGTGGGAACACTATAGGAAACACTTTAATCACTAATATTAATATCTTTATTGTGATAAAAATTCTTTACGATCAGTTACAAAAAATAAAACTATAAATAACTATTATGTTTTATAGGTTCTCGTTCAAGCGAGAGATCTAGTAAAAAGCTGATGCAGACACTATAGGCTTTACAAAGCGCGAGGCCTTTGAAAATTAATGTAATTTACATATATTGTGGAATATTGCAGATATTTTAATATATACCATAAAAATTCATTATTATAGTGCACAGTGTTCCCTCCAACATGAAAATTTACCTAACGTAATTTTACTTCTACAATATTTGCCCATTTGAATTAATGAAAGTTTTCAGCTATTCGGAGAATTGGTCTGACCAACGATTTTCGCATGCTGTATGTAGTATTTCACCCAACAATATGAACACATACAATACAAATCAGTCATATTTTGTCTTTGTAGCCGCTTCCTCTACCCCATCCACAATTTCACTGGATGGTTTTTTAGCGATTAGGATAACTTGACTTAAAAATGTATTAAAAATGCAATTTTCCGCATAATTTATAAAATTATTTTTGTTTTTAAAATTTTTATTAAAAGGTTGAAGCAATGTTATAAAACAAAATAAAGATAATTCTGTTTTAAAGGAAATATTCTAGATTCCGTTGAAATATTACTAAGTATATTTTGTTATTGTTAGGAATATTATGGTAACAAAATATTGTTTTTGAAAACAAACAAACTTTTACTCGGTCGGTTGATAATGGTAACTTGGTAACATTACACTATTCTTAAACAACAAAACATCGTGTTTTAATGACTTTTATTTTTTTTTTAAATTAAAACTAATTTTAATTAATTATTACTCTTATTATGTACAATTAATTATTCATTACTATAAAAATGTACTTTAACCATATTGTTGGGCTATTCAGTTTTTAAAATAAAATTATAAAAAATATTTCCAAACTTTATAAATATAATAAATAATAAAATTGAAAACTACATACCAACGCTACCTCTGGAGGCAATCAAAAATGATGCGCATATCTCTGGAGTGAGTGAAACAAACTTTGTTATTGTGTTGTAGTATACATTATATTTATTATAAATAAATTATACATTATGGCTGGTATGAAACAATCATGATTCGGAAGGTCAGAAAAACTCTTGACAAAGTTCAGCGCCTTACGTGCTTATGCCCGACGGAAGCAATGAGGACGTGTCCCACAGCCGGGATTGAAGTCATTATCAATCTTACACCGCTCCGCCTGGTGCTGGAAAGGGAGGCGAAGGGAGCCCTCCTCAGAATTCCTAGAGATGGGCATGGGGGGTATAGGCTCTAGGAAGCGGATATTCCCTTCTGCATCCCTAGGGGAAATTAGCTTCGTTAGGAATTTTTCTTCGAAGTTATGTACGAAAAGGGAGCGGAGCAAAGGATCAGCCCTGGCCAGTATTAGTAAGCATTCTACTAAGTGGTATACAGATAGGTCTACGACCCTCGAGGGAACAGGGGCAGGGACGTTTGGGCCTAGAGCCAAGCACTTGGAACCCAGGGGCATATTTTCCAGCATCTTCCAGGCGGAAATTCACGCCATTGGAAGGTGCGTTCAGTTTGACCTCGATAGGGGATATTGGAATCAGGAGATAGTTACCTATCCGACAGTCAGGCTGCTATTAAAGCATTGAACTCCTATGTCATCAGTTCTAAAATGGTTTGGGAATACCTAGGTAAGCTTAATGACCTAGGCACTAGAAATAAAGTCACCCTACTCTGGTTGCCAAGACATGTCGGCGTGGAAGGTAATAAGAATAAGATCCGTAACCTTACGGGATTTCTTAGTCAGATTTCTTATTACCGTATCCTTATGGGGCACTGCAGACTCAGGGGACATCCAAGGAAGCTGGGCCTAGAAGATGATGGCACATGCGGATTCTGTGGGGAGATGGAGGGCGCCGTCATCCAAAGAAACTTCAATAGCCTGGGTTGTTACCAGGTAGGGGAGGGGAAATATCCACCTAGAACCCTCCAGGGATTCCTTAGAGAGCTCAACCTGGAGAGGGTGCTGTAGATGAGCAAGATGAGAGGGGGTACAATAGATCACTTAAGATGGTCGCAGTACATAATCTCCAAAAAAAAAAATGAAACACTCACTCGACTTTGACTTACTGAATACACTATGGGGATACGCCTCCATTTACATACGTACCCCCAAGCATACAAGCACATACCTCGTACCATTTTCTAGAAACTATGTTTTTCAGACTCAATGGACCTCAAAAACTGTATTTGCGGAGAAAACTCAACTTCAAATTCTAACAATGAATGCGATAGTTACTCTTACAGCATTAAGTAATAATGATGGTGTAAATATTCTGTTTTTTTTTTAATTGCTGCTTCTCATCCCATTTAATTAACAATTTTCTTCGTATTCAAATAACAGGTGCAAGCTGCAAAGGTAGTAATTACTAAGATAATGTAATAAAACACTAAATAATGAATAACATTTAGAGCATAAAGTTCTTTTTTTGAAATTTGTGAGCCAAATGGATTTGAATGAATATTTTTTGATTGCACCTGAACTATGTGGACCTACAATTTATTTTATTCAATTTAAACTTGTAATATAAATTTAAAGTTGAAATTGAGGAAAACCGTCAGAAGTGTCTCTACGTGGGACAGCATTTATGTAGCCCTACGTTCCAATATTAATATGTTTATTAATACGATACAATTATAATTAAAAACTATTTATTAATAATAAATAACTTGTACAATAAATTAAAATATTTAATAAACCTTATGACTGTTCATTGTTTAATAAATAAAAATAAAGAATTATACTTTTCGCTCATTTATATATTATTTTTCATCATTTATAACATTCACATTACCGAGATAATTCCTGGCACTTCATAAATCGATGAAAACGGCCCTAATGCAAACAAATGGAGCGGGCAAATTAACAAAAAAAAAAAAAAAAAAAAACTCCTACCGGGAGCAGCAATATGATTGGCGAACTGATGACTAATAGTGATGGAGGCAGATGAACGGATTATTCTTACTATTGTATGTGATAATTCCTGTTTTACGTGGAATGTTGAAGTTTTGGATGGATAATTATGGGAATTTATATATTATTACTGACGATAAAACATATTTATAAATGATGGCCATAAAATGTAAAGTAAAATAGTATTTAAAATAAAATAGTATTTTTTTTTATCCTAAATATATATGTATAAGAATATGATTTTTAAGTGAGCGTATAAATAATATAAAAATCATTTTTTAAAATATTATTCACGTGGTCGTTTATGTAAAGTGTGCTATTGGTGACTATTCAACACACCATAAAATTCGTCCAGAAAGCTGAAAAATACTCAGCATACAAATTTCAGTGACAGTGAACTATTCTGAATTGAAGAAATCTATTAAGTAACTCAAAACATTGTGTTTTCTCAGAAGATCTGCCAGAAAAAATAAAGCAAAAGTTTCTGAGAAAAAAAACCATGTTGATGTTTTGCAGAAAATGAAAAATACATTAAAAAGATTGTTATTATATTTATGTAGATTGTAGATTGTTGTAGGGGATTATTCACTGCGACCTGCAAGGTCTATTGTGCCCCCCGGAGCTTTCTCAGTGCACTGCCAACCTCTAAGCAGTGTTCTCTAGCTATAAACAACACTGACCATCATCGGATAGTGAGTTGTAGAGGCTCCTAGAAAGAGAAAATCTAGGGCAACATGCTGGATTCGAACCCGAAACCTCCGGGTTGCTAGTCCAGCGCGCTACCAATGAGCTAACCATTCCTTCTCCCTTGTCTTATGCCAATTAACTAGAGGCGGAGACCCTACTTTGTGTACTGTGTTTGTCCTTGTCTATAAAGGGTCGAGTGTATGTAGTTTAAGTGTATTGTGTACTGTTCTGGAGAAGTACATGGAATAACGAGCTGTGGTAACCCGTGGAGTCGCTACTTCCAAAGTAAGTGCATGCGACAGATACTCCTTGTGGGCAATATATATGTACGTATAATGGAGTGTATTATTATTTTGGTACAAAACTCTGATTATTGGAAAAAAAAAAAAGAAGAGATTAGCAGATTTTTAAAAACAAGAAAACCGACTTCCTGAGATTCGGTGACGAATGTTTCAAATCATCAGTTTTAGCAAGAGTACTTCAATCATTGCGGATCAAAGGGTATCTCTATAAAATGAAGGCGGAACTATAGGAAATGTAGAAAAGGGAGCAGCCCATGGCGGCTATCGTCATTTTATTTGGTACATTGCAAGCCAAAATGGACGAGATATACCTAATGAGCTATCACTTCGACCACAGATCCAGAGAAGACATCAACAGAAAATTGCAAATACATGTATAATTGTACTTAATAGGAGATTCTTAGAATTTATATATAGAATATTTAAAGTTAGTTTAACTTCATTTTTATTTCATTTTAACATTTTCAGTAAATTATTGTCTCTAAAATAACATTATAGTAAAATTAAGGACTAATTAAGGGCGGGATCAATTTCAATCATTTCAAAATTGATGTTAATTTTATTTCTCTAGAGCAAATTTATGTAATTTTTTTTTTCACTGTTTGATTAAAAAATTATAATTATTCTAAACATAAATTCAATTTTATTAATGAACAGTTAATATAAAGTACTTCATAATTTCAAATAATTTTTATTATTTTAAATTTAATTTGTTATATGTTAATGTAACAAATGTTATGTTTAATTTGTCTTAAATTAATTACAAATTAATCTTAATTGTTAATTTAATTAATTTACCTTCAGTATTTTATTATTTTGCCATATTTCCATAATTTCATGATTTCATTTTGCCTTTTTTTTTTTGTTTTGTTTTCATTTTACTGCGTTGATTATTTATTAATATGGATGTAAATACTAATTTACAAACCACTTGCGACTGTGATGGATGCAAGAAATTATATCTATTTTAATTTGAAATATCAAAATTAGGAAGAAAAAGGCGAGCTTGTTGGCAAAAGGGTACACGCAGGTAGAAGCGTACAGTTATTGGAAAAGTTCATGAACCTTGATAGCATTGTTCTCACAAGGGAGGAATTGAACGAACAATTAGAAGACATTCCTTCAAGACAGTTTTGTTGTAAAGACCAAGGAGAACACATCAGAACTGTGCCAGTTTTAGTTATAGCATAAGAGTTTATTCCAATTAATTTCAGTATACTTATAAGCATATTATTGTCTATTTTAAAAACAGTGTGTTTTCTTGATTATTTCTATACTTCACTCTTAAACATATATACTTACAAGCCCTTTTACTAAACCGCCCGTGCTACACGCTACCACTACTGTACACATCACACCAAAAAACATTTCACGACCAAGAACAGATTTTTCAGGCTTTCAAATTAAACTTTTTTTTACAACCAAGACCTTTTTTTAACCAATTAAAACTTCATCAATGATTGTTTTTTTTTTAAATGAAATTAAAACTGTCACTTAAAATTTTAAATTCCATTGAAAAAGTTTAGTTTTATATTGATATACGTTAATTAGATTGATAAAATGATTGATGAATTGATTGAAAATGAATGTTTGAATTAGATTGATTAAAATTTCGTTGAAAAAGAGTTAGTAATTTGATAAGAGAGCAAAGTGCTATGATTGCACACTCCAGTTCAGTTTTGTCCTTGTGAAAACTGAACGAGTATTTTTAATAAGTCTTTACTATTGAGTTAATATTATTTTATATTATATGTCCATAATATTATATTATATGTCTGCTACAGTCAAAACTTTTAAAAAGGAATATAAAAAGAAGTAAAACATGCACGATAATCTCTCAGAGAAGGTTCTCCATAGATAATGTGACAATTACTTTCATAAAATTGTAATACACTAGATTAAAGTTATGGAAAGTTATGTCATATATTTTCTGATATTTAATTTATCATTAAATTGGCTTTAAAATATGTAATTTTATTCTTCTTCTCCTTCCTTTGGCTCTACAGCCCATGCAGGGCCTTGGCCTCCTTTAGCAGACTGTCCCAACCATCTCTGTATGTGGCTTTCCTTCTCCACTATCTGACGCCCATCTTCATCAGATCCGCCTCCACATCCTGCAGCCAATGTAACCTTGGCCGGCCTCTAGGTCTTCTACTTCCTGGGTGCCCTTCATAGACCTTTCGAGGGGCACTTTCCACACTCATTCTGTGGAGGTGTCCCAACCAGCGCAACCTTCCCACTTTTATGGCAGCCACAAGCGTCTCTACTCCATAGAGCTGATACAATTCAGCGTTTTTAAGTGGACGGAACACACCGCCCTCAACTACTGGGCCATAAATACATCGCAAAACTTTCCTCTCCCAGCAGTTCAATCTCTGCTCGTCTGCTGCTGTCAACACTGTCCTATATATTATGACTTTTGTTAGTCCGGAGACTTGCTTATTTCGGAATAAAAAAAAGTAATTTTATTATTATTAATATTTTTCAGCAATTCCATTCAAACCATAAAATTCGTTAAAATCAAAGGTGGCAACACTGTTTTTTGCTTTTAATCTCTAGAGAATAAATATACAACTTTTAGCCATGATTTAGGTGAAATTCATTTATTCAACTGTTTTAGAAAAAATATTTTATTCAATTTTAAACATTAATATAAAGTTTTATTAAATGGGTAAAACCTTTGTTACACCATAGTTTTCGACACTGATGAGTGCCTTATTACTGAATAAGGAAAATTGGTTATTTATTATAATTACATTATTATATTGCATTGATTATGTGTTACGACGTTATTTTGACAAACATTTATAAGTAATACGCACTATATCGGTACAAACATCATGTTATATTGATCCACCTATAGTCTATTGCGCTATATTATTTATATTGTTGATTTTCAATAATTATTTCAATATTATATCTGAGATTTATATTTTGTTAGACCTATATTAATTATAATATCTTCTGGCATTCATGAGTAAATAAACAAAAACCATAACGAATAAAACAACAAAATATTTTTATAAAAAAAAATTATATTCACATAAGCTAATACAAGATTCACTTGTGTAATTTTTTAAAATTGGAATAAAAAACATTCAATGATTATTAAATAAACAAAATATACACATGTAAGGATGCATACAAAGTTTGAAAATTAATAGTACACCCAAATAAGTAAGTGCTTCACCTGGCAGCTGCCATTTGTAACTAACTGATTAAAAAAAAACTTCCTTCCCCTCTCGCCTCTCCTAGCGGCGGATAACCCAAGTACTGCAGCAGTCTGCATGCTCAGATCTAATAATAAACATACAATAAGATAGATTCAATACAGGGAGTGTTGCTTACAAATGTATAAAATCAAAATAATTACCAAATAATCAATATAATACTAATCATAATATAATTACAATAAGTAGTTCGTGAATAAGGCGTATTTGTGTGTCGCAATTTATCAAGATTCGTTCATTTAATAGGACCTATATCAAATAGTAAGAACTTAGCTTCAGAATTTCTCTTCCTAGGAGACTTTCCGGTGATGAACAGTGTTGTTTGCAATGAGAGAACACTGCTCAGTGCCCTCAACAGGCTCCGGGCGCCAATGACTATAAATGTTGACGCGCCTCAAAGAAATTGAGAAAGTAAAACCGTAATAAATTATAACTAATAAAAGGCAACAAGAAACACAAAGATTTATACTAAACCCGCCTTATTTATGTGTAATGAATTTTAACAGTTCATTAAAAAGTATATCGCCTGATAGGACATAAATGTTTTACTGGCTCCTTTGACACCTCAGTCTGGCTATTCAGTCTTCAAACTACTTCTGTAGCTGCCTTAGGATGGATGTTGAATATATGAAGACAGGCTGGATATAAAGCTAAATACACTACGGCTTAACAATATGAGTTTAGCTCACTTTTTAAATTAATATTTGTATCCGTCTATAAAGTGAACAATCTAATAATTTTTAGTTGAGAGTAATGGTGGTCTAGACTCTAGAGTTTGCTTATAGGCTAGCTAGATCCAAGTATATAGCTGCACTCTCTGTATGTTTTTTGAGTGAATGTTGGAACAGTTAGGAGTGCGTGTGTTCATTGTTATTAAGCTGGAGGGGTAACCGCAGAACGCAAAGATCTCGAAATAAGTAGTTAATCCACTTCTTCTACGAAGTTATCGTGTATGTGTGTGTGTGTGTGTTTGATGCAAGGGTACAAACATGTGGCGATGCAATTTTGTACAACATATATTTAACAAGATAAATGACATAAATAACATAAAACGTAGATGATTTAATATAAGAAACTAGTAACTTTTAATTTTCCTTTTTTTATGTTTCTGTGATGTAACAAATGTGTATGTTTCAAAGATCCATTCAAAATTATTTATCCATATCTTCACGATTATCTATATATTAAAACCTTGATAAAGACAGGAAACTCTGTTGAAACAATGGCATAATTGAATGTTTCTTTCTTGACCGATCCTTACCAAATTTTTTCATGACAGGACATAAATAGCATTTTTGCTTTTCTACAATAAAACCATATAAAAAGTTACATTTGTTCACTATCAAAATCTTGTATAATATTTTATATTCCAATTTATATTTAAAAAATCTCAACGTGACAATTATTATGGAGGAGATACATTATCTAAAAGTGAGTCAAGGCTTATGTACATGCGAGCTCACGATGTTGCCAACGTAATTATGCTGATAGCGTATCTTTGTGAAACCGCCCATATTTAAGCGTCTCAGTTTCTACTTTCCACAAAAAAATGCTATGATGCATTTACCCCTGGCAATGAAAGTAGATAATTGTTAAGGGCGAGATTATTAGAAATACTAGATTGAGTGTTACAAGCACTATGCTCCTCAAGACCTTTCTAAAATTTGGTGCTGGTAATTTGATGGATAAAGAAACAATTCCTTTGGGCTATTTATTGTCGTATATTTTACAATAAAGAACACTTTGCTCATTAGAATTACGCTTGCTCTACTTTAATAAACGCACTCTCTCGAAGGTTAATCGAGTTTATTTTTTATATGGCCAAGAACATCCTTCTCCTTTGATCCATTACGCCCACCATGCCTGCAAGGTTAGTACAGTTGGATGTCTGACTTCTGATTGCTATTATTATTATTCTGTACGGGTTCATTTTCTTTCTGTTTCTATTGTTTCCTACTTTAATTATATGTATTCAATATATTCAGTTTATTTTATCGCATTCACCATGAGTGTTTTTCATTTTTTGAAGTGCTTTATATCTTTTTTCTTGTTTAAATTATTACCAATTTATTTGATTTTGTTTAATCTATATTATTATGTTATTAATTACATTTTGAAGATGTTACATTTGGATAAAAAATCCTAGTTTAGTACCGAGCACTCTGCTTGTAAGAGATTTCTAAAATTTCCCGCTGGTGCTTCTGGAATGGAGATCTCTACCGCGCCAGCTCTAGTGTCTTAAATGATAAAGTGCTGGTGTAAGATGTATTCAGAGGACACTGATGGCTTACCATATTTTCTTCCCTATGGATGGTTCCGAATTCTAGATTGAAATGACTGTAAAAATATAGTAGAGTTGAATAGTATTCTTCGTAATGCACTGCAACACGAAGGGCATAATCTATGCCCTTGTTTATAAATTATTATCCTATTTTCTAACCAAATATAACCAACTATGTCATTGTATTAATTTTCTACTTAAACTGAGAAAAGGCCATGTTGTCCTTTGCCAAAATGAACTAATATCATTTAGTTTTCGCTGATGATGTTGCTTTGTAAACATCATCATGGAGAATTGATATTATCACTAACAGACTTACATCTGCAATAGACAAACTGACAAAATACTGTACTATATAAAAAATGAAAATAAATCATGGCAAAACAAACGCCATGCTGTTTGCTCGGGAAATAAATGTTTTGAGTACCCCCCCCCCCCAGTAAGGGAAAAATGTTTAAACGAATTCTCTCTCTCTCACGTGTGTGTGTGTGTGTGTTTTAATAAAATATCACAAAAACAAAACTCGCGGGAAAACTCGAAACTTGGTATTCCATTTAGATACAGGAAGGTTTTTTTGGGGGGCAAAATTCATCAACCGCAAATACGACTTTACAAAATGGTTTTCTCACTTTTGATGTGATTTTCACGAAAACAGCTCCAACAATTATCATTAAACTTCATATAGAGCTTCCTAAACCTTGTCTATCACTTTTATTTGTAATATTTATCGGAAAAATTGGTCTTCTTTGGGGGGGGGGGCGAGTTCTGAGGAGACAAAAGTGCCATCTTAGGCACTTATATGTTAGCTATGCTTTTATTACCTGAATTAATATTAATATAAATTATAAAATTGATAGAATTCCATATTTGAAGATAATCGGTTAACCAAATGTGCGTTTTTACGCAGTTTATGTTGGCACCTGTCCATCTCTATATTTCATGTTGGAACAAATGAGCAAAATTTGAGTTAAAAGAAAATTGGTCATTATGTATATAATTAATATTAACAGGTGTCAGAGGAGTGTTTCACATCAGAATTTTTTATTTAAAGATTATGTATTTGTATATACCTATTTATTTATTGCAGCATCCGAGTATTAATACTCGCGTGAACCTTAAATATTACATAGCAAGTTGTCCTGACAAGAAGATATCACTTAAAATCTGATTGAATTCTCCTAAATTCTTCTCACTTTTTTTCAAGGAAGACTTCAACAATTATTTTTAATTTTTTTCTTTTTTTAAATGGTTGACATATCTTTCCACTTTTATGTCAAACTAATGTGCAAGAATCAAGATTTTTTTGGGAAAGAAATTTCCCGACTGATGCTGCAATTATAAGACTATATTGCTTTATATGGATAATACCGATATCAACGATTATATGATGTACGATAGTACGATTTCAACAATTAAATGAGTAAAACTTCTGAATAAATTAAATTTGCTTTTGTAAATTTTTAAATGTTTGACTATTATTATTATTTTAATCTAAGGCGCGTCAACATCTATGTTCATTAGCGTTCGGAGCCTTTTCAATGCACTGCCGGCCTGCGGACAGTGTTTCTCTCGGTACAGACAACACTGTCCATTACCGGACATTGAGCTGTCCGGTATAAACTTTGAGCTACCCGAGATATATATACACTTTGATCCCTTGGACTAACAACGTCAAGTACCTCGGAATAACTCTGGACAACAAATTGAACTTCACGATCCACGTACTAGACAAAGTGAATTCTGGAAAAATGACTATAAGACTACTCTTCCCGTTACTGTCACACGACTCAAAAATGACCAAACAAAACAAACTCCTACTGTACAAAGTAGTCATCAGGACCGATGTTACTTTACACTTCCTTCGCCTGGAGCCTGACTAGTAACAGCAACATCAAAAAACTTTAGATAACCCATAAAAAATTCCTAAGACTTGCGACTGACTCACCACGTCCAAAATCGACCTACTTCACATAAAATCTTCAGTCACCCCAGTCTATTCCTTCATCTCGTCCCCTGAAGCTCCTCTCCACTCCAGACTGTCATCCTAATCCACTCTGCCGCGAAATAGCCTCCTACGATCCCTTCATACATTACAGGTATAAAAGACTGAAACACATATTTTCTTAATATTTTTCCTAAAGCTGCTGGGTTTTTCCCCTTTTTCCCTGCATATTGTTTCTCGCCTTATCCCAAAAATCACTATACAAACAATGTAGGAAGGTTATAATGTTAATGTACATTGGAACTTCTATTTATTATTATTGTACATTATTATAATAAAGCTGTAGGTTATCATTTAGTTTATTTATGATGAATGAAAATCATTGATTAATTCTTGTTAAAAACTATAAATATTACTACAAGTAAGCAAACAAAAAATAAAAATTAAATAGTGGGTTAAATAAACTATTATAATATACATTCTTTACTCTGAAAAGTAGAACTCTAACGAAGAATTATTCAGATGGTAGCAGATGCCTAGGTTTTGTACGTTAAAACCGGAAAGAGAGCCCAAGTCCATTGGAAAGTGGAAAGTTTCCTAGGCGCTATTACTTTGGCGACAACAAGCCAGATGTATTTCACCTAACTTTTTTTTCTTTTTTTTTTTTATCACCAAGGGACATTTTAATTAGTGCTCAAAACTTTTTAGATTGAAACTTTATATTTTGTGCGGTTATACTTGCACATTAATAACAATGTTGTAATTGAAGTTTCAAAATGAGTAATATAACTTTTTACTTTAATTAAAGCAAAGAGTATGTAATTATAGTGAATTTATAATAAATTTATGATGTTTTTTAAAGAGATATAGATATTGAAAAATTAATAATAATTATAATTGTAGTAAAATCTCTATTGCTTAAAGGTACTTAACATTTGAATGAATAGGTTTATTCATTAATAAAAAAATAATAATTTACGATAAATGATTTATCATTTTCTAAATTAATGATAATAAGCCAATTAAGATTATTAAGTGATAAAAAGTATAATATTTATTGTAAAAGTAACAGACACTTCTAGAACAACTATATCTACTGAAATCGCTATATCAATAATATTTTTTTTCTATTCCATTTCTTAAATATTATTTTTGGTTTCTGTTAAAAATACCATTAATTCCTCCCTATCTGGTTCTAGAATTATTGTACAAATTTACCTGACAAAGGAGAAATTTTGGCGCTAATATTGGCTTCATTAGTATTCTTCATTCAACACACACATTGTACATCTTTGAATATTTAAACTTGACATGGTCAGATTTCAAATACCTTAAATTTTTAACGTGGATGTAAAGAGGGTCAGTGTGTGCCTACAGAACACAGCACCCAATATATTATTACATTTATCATTTTCTAATAATCTTAATCTTTTTTACAAAAAAAAAATAATTAAATAAATAAAAACTTAATTTCAACCAATTTAAACTTTTTAAAAAGAAATACTAATTGTACATCAAATTAAAATTTGTCAACCAAATAACTCATTTTTGTACTAAAAAAGTTTAAATTTATTTAAAAAAAGAAAAGAATTTGATAACAAAAGGTTAATTATGATTTTTTTTTAAAAGTAAAATTTGATCGGAAAGTAGCCTTAATTCATTATAAATAGTTATATAATGGAGGACTCATCGATATTTGGCATTTTCGAATTAAAAGCAGATTTCTAGCATTTTATCCACCAGAGATCAAGGAGTTATTCTTGTTGCTTTTGACCAGTTTCGTATACTCATTTATCGTCAGAATAAGCTCTCAGTTCGTGTAAGAAGTTTGAAATCAACTCTCTATATGAGCTTGATCGCCTTATACTGACTGGCAAAGGATGAGTCGGCAAATGAAACCGGTCAGAAACACCAAAGAACCACGCTAAGGCGGATCTCAGATGTTATCCAGTAATGAGAACCTAACCACATATCCAAGACAAGTAAATAAGATTATTAACGTTCGCCCGTAAAGTTAGTGTGAAGTCAAATAGGATTTTAATTTAATTGGAATTTAAAATTTAATTTGCATATATTATGAAGTATTTTTTATAATTTATAACTACTACTTCACGTGTTTACGTTGGGATATGTTTGGTTTTCTTCCAAAACTTCTGCAAAAAGACAGAATTCATTCTCCCTATTAAATCTTCCTTGTAAAAAAGATCTAGAAACTGAGCATTTGAGACAACATTTAATATAGATTACCCTGTATTTTATAATAGTTATTTTCCCTGACATTATAATACTGAATATGGTGATTACTTTTCATATACAGTATTTTATAACCCCTTACTTACTTACTATACGGTGCAACAGTTCTTAGTATAGGACCTAGACTTCCTCAATAAGTTTTCCCCATTCGTTTCGGTCTGCGGCTTTGTGGCTCCATCCTCTCTCTCCAACCCGACGGAGGTCTTCCTCCACGTCATCCAACCATCTAAGTCGAAGGCGCCCTCGACTTCTGCGTGCCTTCTGGTTTCCCAATAATTAATTTTCGAGGTAATCTCCCCTCAGGCATCCTTTCCACATGCCCCAACCATCTCAACCTCCTTTCTTTATTTGGGCGACTATATCCCCGGCTCTCCAAATAAGTCCCTCAGTTCTTCATTTTTTCTTATTTTCCAATCGCCATTCACGCACTTTGGGCCAAATATCCTTCTAAATATTTTTCTCACCTAGACACCGAGGATCCTTATGTTCTTTTTACTGAGCACCCACGTTTCGCTGGCTCTGATAATAGTTTTATATAACCCCTATTAACAGCATATTCCACCTAAATGGTTATAAAATCCTATAAAACTATTACATAAACGAATATACAAAAACGAAGAATGCACCAAAATAATGTTGCTCTGTGCTTATAGATAAATTTTTATTATTTTCAAATAAATTAATTTTCATTTTCAATTCGCGCATGTTGTGGAGAAGTATTAGTTTGTTTTTGTTAAAAATCATCATTAACTTAATATTTTGTATGAGAAAATTTCAAAATGATATGGGAAACGGTTATATGGCATTCCTGCTTCTAGATTCTTTTAAGTAAAAAAAAACGCATACTGCCTGCATTCCTGTAACATTTACTCTTAGATACATATTCTTTTCTAATTTTTTTTATTCTTTAGTCAAGATAGTTAGAAAATAATTGGAAGTAAGTTTACTGTAATAAAAAAGTGTCTTTGAGAATTTGTTGATCTGTTTATTGATATTAATAAGTTGTGAGGGCAGAAGTAAAAGAGAAGATAAAAGGAATTAGTAGTCAGCGAAGTTAGCAGGAAAGAATGGATGAGCAATAACCGGATATAGCAGGGTGTACATCTAACAGAAGAGAAACAAACCCAACCGCCAGACATACGACTGAACATATATATATGTAGTTTCTCATTTCGATTTTAAATTAAAAGTTATGGAAAGTTTTTATAATTTTATTATGTAACCTATAACTAAAAATGTTTATGATATATGATAAAAGCAATAGTGTTCTAAAAAAAAAAGCAATAGACTGGTGGTATAAACTGTAGTTGTATGTGTAGTTGGTGTAGTTGATATACTAAGTTGATAGAAAATTGTTGGGAGACGTTCTAGAGAAAAACAAAAGAAAACTGAAACTACATTCAGTAAAGCGCACTTCTGGTCATCCGATTTTCTTCATGCTCGAGATTTCGACAACATATTTAATTGTAATTAATATTATTTAGATTATAGTATTGTGTAATAAACTGAAAATGGCACTTTAGAGGAAAACCTAACCCGACCCTTACTAAAAAAGAGCCCTTTAATGAATTTTCACGGTGAAATGTTACAAATAAAAATTGTAGCTCTTAGTATGTGCAGTTGATATAAGTTGTTTAAAGAAAATCGTTGCAGCCACTTTTGAGAAAAACTCAAAAAAGAGAAAAAATCCTTCAGTTAAGGGTGGGTACTTCTGGTTGAGGAATTTTGACAGACAACTTACTGTCGGTTCCCATGGTGATAACATAAACGGAATATCAAGTTTGAAATTTCAGGAGACCTCAAAATTATTTTTAGATTCAGGAGACCTCAAAACAGATATTTCCGGTGAAAACTCGATATCAAAAATTTGACACGATTACAATACTTCATCATACTAAGGAGTAAGAGAAAGTAAAATTTTCATAACAGAAGAATTGAAAGAAACTTACGGTCTTTCATGATTGTTTTCGCGGAACATTCTTATTTTGATTATGTTTACTAAGATATAGTCTGTTATCAAGAATTTTATTAAAATAAAGAGAATTTAATTATTTCTTTCGGATAATAATATTTATTTTTATCATATCAAAATGAAATATATTTAAACTTGCATTTTTTTTTAGTTCTAATAAAACACCCAAGCCAAAAAAAAAACCTTGCATTTTTTCTTTTATGACATCAGGCTGTATGTATACTGGATGAATATCGAATGTAGACTGGTGAAAGAAAGCTTCTCTTGTAGTTAACCTGCCCTATTAGAAGGGTGTCAAAAGACAATAGTGTTGAGTGCTCCGATCACTCTCTTCTAACGGTGCCTTGCACCTGGATTTTACCGGTTTTCCAGCCAATTTACTTTTCTTTTTTTTAAACTGAATTTATTTAAGTTTATTTAAAGCAATCTATTTCAATTTATTTCTCTTGCTTCTCCCACTACATAGTAAGAGAGCTGAATGGAAAATAATAGAGAATACTGCAAATTGGAGGGAATTAGGGGAGCAACCATTAAATTTGCACCATCTTTTACGATTGTGTTCAGCTGTTTTCAAACGCCTAAGAGAAATTTAAAATTATTCAATGTATAATCCATGTTTCCAGAATTAAACAGTTACAGAGTCAAGGGGATTTTTTTATTTTATTTATTTATTTATTTGCGTTTATTTATATATACAGCGTTAGCCTTGAGCAAAGAGTTAGGCAAATAAAGCCAAGAGAGAGCAAAGGAAGAGCCAATATTACATTATAAACATACCAGTCCTAATCGTAGAGACCAGTGATAGATACAAACAAACATCTTTTTATTCTTCGCACCAACTAGCCTCAATTATAAAGAGAATAAACAAAAAACTTAGAGCAAAAGAAGAAAATCTCAATAATAAATAGGAAATAAAATATAAATAAAGAAAAGAAAAGATTAGCACATCGTAAAACAGAAAATCGTTTCACATATTACGATGATAAATTCGAGAAAACATATATTCTGTAATATTATAATATTATTTGCCAAGTACAAAGCTTCTAACGGCTTGTTCACAGAAATTATAAATGGAATTAATTTGGTGAATGGAGTTAATTGAAAATAAGACTTCATAACAATCTTTATCCTGCATAGGTAGATCAATATTGTTAAAATGATGTTCCCTAAATGGTTGTAAAACTTTACTTACATTCACTGAGAAAATGTAAAAGGAAATCGGTAACACCTAGTTTACAAGTTAAACACATTTCATTTGAATAAATCATAAAACGATATATTTATATACAAACGACATCGTGCTAACCTACCAAGTCTAAGATGACTGATTATTCTTATTTTCTTAATAATAGTATTGCTGTCCAAATAAAACTCTCCTGGCCCAAAATTACATATCAATCTAGAAAACGGATTATATTTACTATTTATGACATATCTTCACACATAAGCTTATTAATACATTTATCAATAATATTATTTTGCTCTTGCTTCAGAAGTAAAGGATCCCTGAATTGAAAAGATATCCAAACAGCCTAAAGATGCCAGCATCTTTCGAATAAAAGAAATAAAATTTATGGTTTATTTTGATCACTATCATGGTTCATCTTGTACATAATATTGTAAAAAGTTTTAGGTAAACGTGACGCATCCATTTGAATTAATTTAATTAAAAGAGAAAGCATCGCCTTATATACCGTGACTCTAATTGGAGTTAAACCAAATTCTAATCTAACAAAGGAGTTGGGAACGGTTTTAGGCAAATTATAGATAATTTTTTTACATTGCAGTTGCACATTGTAGGTGATCTGAAAAAGTCTTTTTTTTATACCATATTTAAATTATATTATACATCGGATTAAAGCATTGACCTGCATATTTGTGTTTGTTTAATTTATTGCACTCTGCAACTTACCACGCTTTTGTTCCGTTATTTACAGGACAATTTTCACTTTTTGTATTATAGTGAAATATTTTATAGGTAGTTGCGTTTCAACACCCCTTGCAAGATTCGCGGAGTTTGGTAAACTATAGGTTTCATTAATAACCACGTATTAATGAATGTGTATGGACTGGTGATTAGAGATTGCCTACGATTAATTGCAAACTCAATAATTTCTACCACTGTAATTGAATATAAACTGGGCCACACCAGGACATATGACCACCCCCACCAACGCTATTCCGAACTATTTTTGATAATTCAGCCGCATTATTTAGTAAACTTCTATCGGTTTCCTCGCTGTGTGTTGATACCATATTCATTACATACTACTAAAAATTACCTTAAGTTACATCATTCTTTAAACACATTATTGTGCCTTTCCTAAATCTTGATGCAACAGCTCATCAAGAGGGATAAAATAGCCAGTCACTTTTTATTGATTCTTTAGAAGAAACTTGTAGACGCAGTGCTGTCGAATTCATTGGATTTTCCATCGGATTAATATTATTTAGATTAATATTATTATTAGCAATGGTGCCCGAAGATGCAAGACCTAAGTCAGCCAATATGGCTCTTATCCCCCCCTCCAAAAAAAGCTACTCCACTAAAGGAGTGTTAGCATGCATTGCATCCTGCACATCAGCAGATTGTATGCAAGGTGATTATTGATATAGTTTGACTAGCCCATCATCAATAATATCAAGAATAATGCGTGAAATTAAATATATCTATGCCATTATAATATTACAATTTTTTGGGATGTTTTCTAAATAGAAATAAAATGTTAATCTATTTTCAATGATGTTAAGCTTTATAATTTATTAAAGTGCTGTTTAATTATTAATACCAGTAAACTATAGACTGCTTCATGTAGGACTGTAATAAAGAGAATACAAGATGTGGTTTAATGAAACTCAAACTGTTATTGCATTGAGAGAATAAGAAAGCAATGATTTTAAACTATGTAGAAATAGTTGTGTGCGTTTTGTAGAGTATTAGACGAGTTTACTGAACTTGGCATGTCTCCAAAGGAATCATCACCTCGCTTGCCTCGCTCTTCTCCTGGCCTTGTACTCCAGTTCTACAACTAATACTGAAATTGAGAAATCAGAAAGACACTCCAGTACAGAGTATGTACAGGTTTGTATTGTATATATATATCTCTCTAAACTCAGATATTATTCTAATCCAAGTAAATGTTTATTTATTTGTACCTCACAATTAGTTTGAAATTTATTTAATAGTTAAAATTACTTTTTTACTTCAAGATTAGTTTTATTATTGCTTTTCTATTTTAAATTAATTACTATTATTCAATAACATTCTAGCACATTTGAATTGTGTTCAATTTTGTTTTATAATGGTTAATGCTATAATTTAATAATCGATGTATACTTCAGGTAATTTACCTGAAGCGTAATTAAAAAAAAAAAATCAGTCGGTAGATTTGATTTCTGATATGGAATTCAAACTGAAAATACTTCTTACATTGAATCTTATTTATAACTGTACTTTTTGAAATTTTACATTACAAAAAGTTCATTTCTGTTAACTGTTAAGAATGTTTGAATTAAGATTAGTTTTAAGTTTGTTTTTAAAAATTATATTGTCAAAATAAAACGGGGTGATTTTAGTCTACTGTAAGGCAATCCATTTTATCCAATGAAAATCCGCAATAGTGGCGAAGTTTGATGGTACAGTTGTGTTAGAGAGGGTATGACTAAATGCTCAATATTAATATTAAGGGGTAGGAAACTTTCAAAGGGCTAATGAAGGAAATTAATGACATATAATTTGCTGTTACTCTGATGGCTCTAGACAGAAGGAAACCGGCCTATCTGGAACAGAAGCTTGGCAGCAGGGGCTGAATAAAGGATGATATTTGTCCACTGATTTCCTGGCTGAGATCTTGATGCTGCAGATGGAAGAGTGGCAGTGAGAAGGTGAAGATATTCTCTGATAGTCAACCTACATTAAAGACTTTGAACTAACCGTGCTGGAACTCTAAATTAATGGGTGAATGTAGGAGAAGACTTTATGGCCTCTCTCGGAAGAGCAGGGTAGCGTTCGTCTTGGTCGTCTAAGTACAGATCTATCCTTATTATCGTTTCGTAAACCCGAGCCAATCACCAAACAATTTTGCGATAGTGAATTTAAACATTTGAGGAAAAGAGAATTGGGATTAGAATGATACGGATGGGTATTTCCAGGCTAAAAGATTATAAAAGGTATAAAGATAGACGGACTTGATTATCTTCTCTCTTGATTATCTAAGTAGATTACATAAATATGAGGGTCCTAGTAGGTTCTGATAGTTATGAGGGTGGTAGGCAAGACGTTTAGTCCTTTATGCCCGAATTGTAACGAAGGATCCGGGAAATAGTGCAATACTATCTAGTCAGTGTTGCCATTTCGCCAGTACATAGTAGCACATATTTAGGAGGGCAACACTTTTTAAGATAGATTCATTGAAAACAAAACATATATTAAGATATTGCAGTCAGAACGGTAGATTGCTGGAAGAGGGGGGCTTTAGGAGAGTGGTGGAGGGGGGTGAAGAGCCATATTGGCTGATTGGCATCTTCCGGCACCATTGCTAATAATATTACTGTAAATGAACTGCCATCTAAAAGATCTATATTTGAGAATTAAATTAAGAAACTTGCGAAAGAGTATTATTCTGGATTCTTTGTATCCTGAATATTGTTATTGATTTAAAAAAAAATTCATTCGATTAGAATTCCAAGTATGCTTTTGGAGAGGGTTATAGGTGAAACATATGTACACGATATGTCATTCATCAAAAATTATTTGATATATTTAACACAAGAATCGATATAGCCGTAATATAATGATGCTGATGATGATGTCAATCAATAAATAATATTTACCCTTACTACCTTTTGAAAACAAATTCTACATATTCTTTCCTACCTAAAAATGTTCTGAACAATTACTGTTTAAAAATTAAGTGACCTTATAATCAATAAAATACAAGTAAGCTAGTCCTCTGTTCAGATAACTGATAATTAGTAATCATCATACTTCTAAAAGTAGATTCAAAAATAAGGTATTTATTTTTATTTTTTGGATAATTAGGGTTAGCGCGGTAAGTTGCAAATTCACATAGTGTTCTTCCTTTCTTATTCCAAATTCTACACAGATAATAGTTCAATTAGATAAGGACAAATGACAAACTTTGACAAAATACTGTGCGGGTAGATTAAGAGAGAGATGAACTTGCTTGGCAGTGGTTTTGTAAGTTTGCGCCGCCCCTATGTTGTTAACCTTAGGCCTCTTACGTTCCTGTTGGCTCAGCACCAACACTGTTCATACCTTCAGAACAAAAGAAATTCTGAGATTTAGGAATAGTTGTCACAATAAATTAAAAAGATTTTGTATTATAAATGTTTTTCTTAAAAAAAAAAAATATATATTTATTAAATTTTATAGATTATTAAAGGTCTAAGAAGAATATTAGAAGAATTATTGCTATTCCTATAAAAATAATTGGAAAATATTAATTTTGTTTAGTTATCTTTGTCTGGAGCCCTGTATTAAGACTTGTTTTGGATTCTTGCTTTATTTCGAGTGCTTCAACTATATTTTCTATTATTTCCAAATATTCTTCCACGGAACAATCATCTTTTGAAAAATTTGGAATATTTACATCTTTACCAGGCATTTCTTAATCTTTTCCTCGTCGCCAATTATTAGGTACTTGTTATTAAAAATTATAGATTAATACTTATTTTCCAAATACAACATAAATATATTTTTTTTATGAAGTATTATATTCATATATGGTTCTAGAAAAATGAACACGAAATAATTAATTACTAATGGCAGTTCCGCCATCTAACTATTAGATATGACCCGTCATTGGTCGCTAAGGCAGTCATAACACCATTGGTCGCATGTATGAATTTCTCTCACACCAAATATTTCACCTGTGTTTAAGGTTTAATATATACATACACACATTTTTAATGTATGTATTTTTTAAACAAAATAAAGATAAAAGTAATATGAATATTCAATTTAAATCAAGAAACTTGAACTGTAAAAAAAAAAAATAAAATAAAATAAAAAGGGAATTTAAAAAAAAAAAAAAAAAATATTTTAAACTAAATAAATGTCCAATCTGATGCACTATTGATTGTGAAGATGCCTCACATTTGAACACGGTGTGGGTTGGGCAGATGGTGCATAAAGGACAACTCTTTTTAATTTTTTTTTGTTACTCCTTCTTGGACGAAATGCACAAAATCCTTCTTTAATTTCTTTTTTGGATGATGTTGGATCAACTTCTTTAATATTCGTTATTCTCTTGATGCACATTTTAATTTCTGGAGTTAAATTTTGAACAGAATTTCTGGTAACTAGGTATGGTTCTAATTCTAGAACTTTTAGGTAATCCTTTCTCTCAATATTTTGTCCCATGTTGGAGAAGTAAATAATTTGGCGGTTTATTGCAACTATATTGAGCAAAGAGAAGATAACAGTCAGAGGCCATCTACAGCTTATTCTTTTACTTTTGACCACGAAAGTGAAAAATTATTGTATAAAAAAATAAAGATGAAAACTATAACACAACTGGTCGCCCGTGAGAGAATATCACATTTACGAACACAATGTTAACGAGACCACGGTCTATGCCAACTGAGAAGTGGAGGGCCGACAACTCCACGCTTGACGTATACAAGAAGTTCTAGAACTCAGCTAGAACAGGGGATACGACCCCAACGCAAACAAAAGTACTCCTTCCTTAGCGTAAACGATTTCTTTGAGAAATAATCTCATATAGTGACCAATGACGGGTTATTAACTAAATAATCCCTAACAGTAGTAATCAAACTCTAGACTATCCAAACCTGTGACCCTAGACTATCTGAACCTTAATCGCTTCCATCCAAAAATTAACAGCAACAACAAGACGGTATAGAGTATAGAACAAAAATCCAATCTATCTAAAGGTCATAGAAATTCGAACAAATCGAACAATAACCTTAAGGAGAAGCCTAAGCTCTTTCCTAGACATCCAGTTCCAAGCTAGAGTACTGAATTAACCTTCTCATAACCTATACAACCTATTGCAATCTGTGACTCATAATTGTTTTAAAAGATATCTAGCATTAGCTCAATTTCGTACGAAAGTTTCCTTAAATCAAACGCCCAACAAAGTTCCAACCAGCTGACTAGGAGAAGTTTTGTCTCATATGTTCTGAAAATTTTAATTTAACAAGAAGTTGTAAACGATATAAGCGATGTAATAATGAAAGTATCTAACATTAGCTTATTATCAATAATGGTGCCGTTGTGCCTTCCCTCTGTAGAAATTCTAATTGTATCATGTAGCACATTAATAAATATATAATGTGTGTGTATGTGTATGTGCGTGTGTGTGAATGTAAATGAATCAACAAACCTGAGGCATGTATTACAAACATAAAGTACGTTTGTTAGTAATTTAATATACATTGGCAACAAAGACTAATTTAATGGTTTCAGTTTACAGTTTTGGTTATATTGTATATTATCACCTTTGTTTTTTTTTTTATAATTCAGTCCAATATAATTTTAAATTTTATATTGGGAATTAATGTGAAATCAACCATTATTGAATACTAATTACAATATGGATTTAACAAAAATAATCTTTGATTATGATTCATAATTGATTTATTTTTATTCCTGTTATAATGAATTTATCAAACTTTCTATTAGCAAATTTTTTTTTTTTTTTTAATCGTTGAATAGTATTATGATTATTACACTAAATTTAGTGAAACAAGTTTAACTTTGTGATGGATGCCAGAAATATAAAAATATATTTAATGTCAAATAATCAAAATTATGAAGAAAATGTGACTTCCCTTGGCAAAATGTGTTACTTAGTGTTACTTAACTTAAAACTATTTGCTACAGTGATAAGTTATTGCATAAGTTTAGAAAGAGGCCAGAGTGGAACGCATAGTGAGTATCATGTGCATATATATGTAAAATTTTTGGAAAAATTGTTGCTGGTAGATGTGGGCGAGTATTTCAAAGCAATATTTAATGTTGAACATTTTGATATACAATCGGTGAGGTCCGAACGTAATGTTCTTAAATATATTAGTAAGGAAGACGAATATTGTTTGCACAATTTTAAAATTTCATTGCTTTCTGTTCGTTATCAATGTTTCCATTATTTTAGCCAAATGGAAGTGTTTAGTTTCTGTCATCCTTTTGTAGTTGAACACAGGAATAATTATAAATTTTTGATAAATATGTATGAAGAGGTACGCTCAAAGCTTCGCCTTGGTTACAGTTATATCTATCCTGATGTAAGGGTTGATTTTGAATGGTGTAATAAAGTTTATGCGTGGTATGATACTTTTGTCACTACTTGTTATTATTATAAAAAAAAACATTTATATTTATACGGCCCTTCAAATGTTGGCAAAAGTACCGTCATAAATTCTTTGATTCGCGGGTTACATTCCTTAATTTTTTATGGCCCGTCAAGTAAAATAGCATATCCTTTTGATATGTTATTAGATACTCATCGGGTGATATTGTTAGAGGAATTTAATATAAATAATTGGGATTTAGATTTCATTAAAAAACTTTTAGCGGGCGATGTTGTTACTATTAATAGAAAATATTGTGATAACAGAAAATACGCTAACAAATTGCCTATTATAATGATTTCAAATTACCGACCGCCAGATTCAATCGAATTTCTAAATCGTGTTTGCGTTATTAATGCGGATCAACCTTTTTTTCAGGATATAACCGAAGGCCCGTTTATTACTTCTACTGATGCCGTATTTGTACCGTCGTCGCCGGCTAGTTCGGAGATATTATCGTCCCCGGTTCGTCCGTCTACGTCGAGGTACTAAATTACATACAAGTTTTTGTTCTTCCTCACGTAGTGTAGCGCGCATCAGTGGTTGTCAACAAGACCATCACCATTTTAAATGGCTTAATCCTGTTATGTATGATTGCGATAATGATACAGAATTGATTAAAGCTAATTGTAAATTATATGGTAAGGTGAAGTTATTGAGTGTACTTTGGATTATAGATTCCTTTAGTGTTCATCACGTAAGGCACATGAATACTGGCCAATCTAAAAACGAATGGGATAAACTAAGCGGTTACTACAATAGCAAATATAATGAAGAAAAATTACAAGCTCCAAATTATCATTTTCCTTCTGATATCGATGTTAATGATTTTTCTGCAAGTGGACCAAAGATATTGGAATATTTTTATAACAATGGTTATACTGAGGGTGATATTACTGCTACGGCGTTTAATGTGCCGAAGACGGTTGATATGGGATACACTTCCACAAATATTACTAAGAAGAGGTATATTTCGCCTCGTACGAAATTTAGGATTAAATGGAATCCTAAGGCTAACACAATTGATTCTACTGAGATATTGAATGATTCGGATACGTTTGGCAAGTTTTGTGAGAAATTGAAAATTAACAAACCACCTCCTTTGTTATATGTAAGACCATTTGATGGTGAACAAAGAAATAAAGATCAGGTTGATGCAACGCAAATGATAGCTAGTTATGTTACTTGTAGAGTAAGAACGTATTATAGGTTTATGTTTTCTGGACGTTTGTATAACGTGCCTTTCTAATGTTTTGTAGATGGAAGCTAGAAGAATAAGTGCATTTGAACGCCTTCAGGATAGTCACAATTTGAAAAGCTGGCCTGCCTATTTCTTGGAAGTTGTGTTTTGTTTAAATTTAAATTTTTATGCCAATCGATTAAAGTTTGTTGCTTTTTGTGCCATTAATAGTTTGGATATCAACATGGTTATAGACATTTTGGAACTTTTTCATGAGAATGTTAGTGGCAGGAATTATGTTAAAATATATTCTTTGTTACAAGATTGTTACAACAGACGCGCTTATACACTTAGATATGAGTCGTATGATGTCAATTCTAAATGTATGAGAACTGTGGGTGGTTTAATGTATGCTCTACCGGGTGTATATTCATTAAATAGTGTATTCAGTCTAAGTCATGAATGTAAGTTAAAATTGAGAAAAATCGGATTAACTGAATATTTTGGTATAGACAATTTCATATTTTTTAATGAATTTGATACACAAATGGAGTGTTAATTATTTTAATAAAAGGCGCGAAGCGCCCTTAATCTAAAGCAAAACTGTGTCTTTTTTATCCTGTTTCCTGTAGAGGGGAGTTGTTAGGTAGAAGACCTTAGGTAGAGGG
>JAAEAF010009936.1:0-23116 GCA_011037195.1 Triatoma infestans
GGTTTGTCAGAAAGAAGAAAGTATGGCTGAGAATACGTCTTCGGAGAAGAAAAACTGATACCTTCAAGCCCAGGAGTCTCTCTCCAGACCCCTAACGGCTGGTTCACATTAGGTTCTGTATGTCTGGATTTTGGGTGTCTCAGTCTTCCCGGTTACACGACTAGTTTAAATGGACAGGCGTGCTGTGACTGAATTAGCTCTTTGAGCCTTCCAAACATGTTGACTTTGTATTTTCCTCTCAGTCTATAACTTTGATATATAAAAACTTGAAAACTTGTGTTCAAATTCATATGCACAAGTTATATATGTTTATAAATCAATAAACAAATGAAGACAAAATATTTTACTTTTTTTCTTTCAGGTCGTACGACCCTCTTCTACTGTATGGAATACCCCCTTCCAACACTGCGCTTTTTCAATTTTATCATTGCAGTTTTCACTGCACAAGTCCCATAATACGGGGGGACGATCGCGGACTGCATCAATTACACCCCATATCTAGTACGCGCACCAATTTCAACATTGTGCCGGGTCAATTTGTTATAGTCTGAACGGTCACACGCTAAGAATGTTTTCATGCGAGACTCTGTGCTGCGTCTCGTAGCGGGGAAAGACGCTGACTGGCACAGTGACTCCAGTTCACGTTGATTGAGTCGCAGGCAGCCTAGGCTGAAAGGGTTTGGGAAGTCCTCATTTAAATACATATACCTTTCTTCCCTGACACCCCCGCATCGTCACACAGAAACCGATTTACAGACCCTTAGGGGATGTGGGGGTGAAGGCATACTAGCCAACCCCCTACAGAATCTGTCTATACCAATTGAGAAACGAATTCGAAAGCACTTTTTCATTTTTCAGCGCCTACATCACATCACCCGCAAGGGGCGACCCTCTGATTTAAGGTAACAAAAAAGGATTGAAAAAAAAACTCTAAATCCATAATCATAGGATATATAATTATTTTCATGAGACATGTTTAAGAACAATAAATACAAAGTAGTGAAACATTTTTCAATTACAATCACATTTGTAAATTGTTCTACTTAAAAAGAAATTAACATATTTAAACATAAAAGTGAAAAGAAAAATACCTGAGTAATTTATTAACAATAGAATTAACTATAGACAGATAAAAATAAAAGCATATTGAATTTTCTATTTGGTAAATAGTACACAGTATTAAACTCATAAAACATTCACCGAAAAAACTGCAACACAATAATTTATAATATACTTCAAGATAGAAGAAAAAAGATGAAATTTAAATGCACACATTGGAATATCCATTGTTAGTAATCGACGGAAGCGAAGGCGTTCGGTTTCCTTTTTGGCTTGACGGAGTTTTATAATCTCGAAGAATTTTGATGAGGTTCAAGGTTCTACCTTGAGTAATTCCACATCGAAGATTAAAGTTGAATTCGGTGGAATAGTGTGAAAAGAGTGAAGGATTGTATATTTGTTTAATAATTCGTTTCGCTTATAAAAAAACAAATTAATAAATAAATAAGAATGTCTACGTCTACTACATTAGATTTAGGAAGGAACAAGCATATCCCAATTCTTGAATACGGCGAAATATTCATCCTGCCTATATTAAAATCATTTCAAACCATTCACTTTGGATGAAGTATTGCTATCATATGAAATTTTTGGAACTTGAGCTTTCACGGGAACTTTCTAGTACACCACAGGAAAAATTCTAGTACATCACCACAAACACTCACCAAACTTGCACAATCTGCACTCTAAAGGACTATATTCTTTGAACACACAATAACACCTAAAATGCCACAATAGATCTTATAGGTGCAGTGGATTTGGCTTTAAAGATAATCCCAGTACAATGTAACATCTCTTCTGTGATCTGGATTTATGGCTACTCCACACACATCATCCATTCAACCATTCATTAAAAATGGTCTTAGCGAATATTAAGTATGAACAGCGTAAATCAAAAACGAAAAATTGCAGGATATTCAAACTTGATATTCCGTCTAGATTACTACAAGATGATTTGACATCATTCAAACATCAAATAGGGATATCAAAGGTTTCAGTCAAAACCCATCAACCGGTTATAAAAGAGATAAACAAACGGGGTAACATGAACTAAGTACACAAAAATTTGGTAAGACGTATATTGTTTAAGACGTCTGGTGTTAATGTATATCCTTTTCTAGTCAGCGAAAGTCAATATCAGTAATGAGTGTTATAATGGATATATTAAATATCCATAAGCTAAGAATTATTCAATACAGCTAGACAACTTAAGAGATTTTTGGTGGAGCTAACTACTGTCAAATTACCAATATTTTGGTTTCTACGTTCAAAGATAAATTAAGTCTGTTGAATTACTGGTGAGTATTATGTCTGGTTTAAATAATCTGGCGTGGAACACTCACACAACTATCTCTTACTCAGTTTTCAAAATTGTAATTGACAAATTTTAGAGTTTGTGTGCCAAATTTAATGAAATTCGTTGGAGATCGCCGAAAACTGGAAAAAAAGATCAGTAAAAGCACACTTATGGTTTACTAATTTTATTGCAACTCGGTTGGCCATCTATTTATTTTTTATTAATTTTGTTTGAATGGTAGAATTGTATAATCAACTTTGATGATAGCCCTTTAGAGAAAAACATTACCCCACCCTCCCCCAAAAGCCTCCTTAAATGACTTCACCAGGAAAAACGTTTCAAATAAAAGTTGTAGCATTTTGTATGTGTAGTTGATATATCAACTTTTAAGAAAGTCGTCGCAGCCATTTTTGAGAAAATCGCAAAAAATTAAAAAAACAACTACTAAAGTGGTACTTCCGATTGAGGAATTTTGTCAGATAACAAACTGTCAGATCCCATGGTGTATCTAAACGGAATACACCCAGACCCTGATTTGCGTCGTTAACTGGGGCAGAGAAAGACGACACAAATCGAAACCAGTTTTTTTCCATATATTTCTAAAGGTTTTTATTTGTTAATTATTGCATACAAAATCCAAATTATTATAGTAATAACAACACATATATTTATTGCAAGAAAAATGTTTAATTCATAATAAGAAATTATTTTTTGCACTTTAAGTCTTAGCACTTTACCGTAGTAATTACTTTTCAATACTAACTTCTTACTCACAAAAAATTAACCAAATTTAGCCCTGGTGAAAGTAACTGGGAAATATTCTTTTTATGTACATAAGCAACGTAAAATAACCTATTTTATATCCATGAAAAGTTATGAATGACCCTATTTTGAAGCTACCCAATTTTGAGAAAAAAACTTTGAAGCGACGGAAATCGGAATGACGCAAATCAGGGTCTGGGTGTATTAAGTTTCAATTTTCTACGGTTTTTCGTTTTTGAGCTAGGCTGTTCACAATACATATATACATACATACAGAGCATTTGCTAAAAACCACTTTTTTGGACTCAGGGCACTTCAAAACGGATATTTCCGGTGAAAACTTAATATCGAAAATTTGACACCGTTACACTACTTCCTCTCCCACTAGGAGTAAGAGAAATGAATAATCAATAAAATGTAATATTATTCAAAAACTAATTTAAAACTAATCAAGTATAGTAATAGCATAGTAATGTCCTAATAAAGTAAAAATACGGAAACTGAATGTTTGGTAAACAAACATTTGGTGTGAAAACACTCACACAACCTTCTCTTACATTAATTAATAATCACTCTGCCCCAAATTAGTTGCCACATTTGTATATTTTAGAACCTTGAAGATCCTATTTGAAATAAGCCTTAGATTTTTAAATGAACTGGATCTTGAATTTTTCAATGCAATTCAATGTCGACGACAAACATAGATGAATTAATTTGATGCAGTGAAAATGGCTTTTCAAAAAGTAAAAAAGAAAAGAATTAGATAAGTATTTTTCTACTGCAAACTTGTATACAAAACATAATGATTTCATCAGGGAGTAACTAGTACAAGATAATACATATGAACAAAAAGAAAATCGCCTACCCCATAGTATTCGGTGTAAAAGTGACTCTGTAATTAATGCCAAAAATGTTTAAATATGAGTCAACGTTGTTATAAATGTATTTGTTTATACTTCATTTTTTTTTACAAATGTGGCAACTATTCTGGGACAATCAAATATGACCACTAATTTAGGACGGAGGAAGTAGAATTTAATCAAGAAATTATCTTTAAAATTTTAAATGTTTAGTTAATCTTTATAAATAGTTCAATCTTTTAAATGTACCATAGCCGGGTTGACCATAAAAGTGGTGGTGGAGATTTCTTACTGGACGGCCTTATATAGAGTGCTCCAAGTCAAGACCAAAAACAATTTATGAAAATTTAAATTAAAACTAACTAACAGGCCTCTAATACCCCTCTAAAATCAATTTTTTTTAGAAAAATGTTTCAAATAATAGTGATACGATTGTATCTATGCAGCAAGCATTCCGTATTTAAAGAAAATCGTTGCAACCGTTTTAGAGACAATTCAGAAAAACTCAAAAATCTATTCTGTAAAACTGCACTTCCGGTATACCGACTTTCTTCAAATTTGGAATTCTATCAATGTTTCTAATGTGTATTAATATAATTGTTTGTTAGTAAACCGTATATTAGACTGAAGTGGTACTTTATAGGAAAGCATGACGCCACTGTTCCGTCAGAACCTCCAAAAAATCAATTTTCCGGGGGAAAATGTTTCAAATGATAGTGCTGGGTATTTACGTGTGTTGATAGTATACGAAGTTTAAAGAAAATCGTTGGAGCCATTTCGAAAAAATTCACAAAAATAAAACAAAAAATTCAGGAAAGTCGCACTTCCGTTTGAGGAATTTTGCAAGTAATCTTCGTGTCAAAAGTGGTAACTAAACGGAATACCAAGATTGTACTCCCTGCGACTTTTCGTTATTTAGTTATTCTGTTACGCTCATACACTACAGACCTTTCGCTAAAAACATTTTTTCCACATCCACAGAACCCCAAAACATGTATTTCCGGTGAAAATTCAATTTCGAAAATTTGGCAAGATCGCAATACTTAAGTAAAAAATAAATAAGCGCAGTTGTAAACAGATGGCAAAAAATTGGGCTGAGTCTTGCATCGTTTCAAGATTCCTTGTATAGTTTCAACCATTTTCTAATTAAAATATACAAATCTAAATATCACTGATGGATATCATCATATGAAAAATGATGAAAGTTACTAGTAGCTGAAAGTAATACCAATAAAATTAGAATCCATCTTAGATACTGACAAATCTAAGATGCAAGATTTTGTAAAAAATTATTCTTTCCCAAAACAAATGTATAACAAGCTTAAAATAATTCTAAAACAATCGTAAAGCCAGAAATTAAAAAATAAAACAAATAAGCACCGCACCTTAAAATTTAATTAAGTTTTTGACATAAGCTTAGCAGAGATAGTTTCGACGCTAATTCTAAAAACTAAGATTTTCCCGTAATTGACTACTTTATTTGTGTTTAGTGACAGACTTTGTGCGAGTATCGAAATTCAAAGCACAATCAATACCCATGTTGTTTGAATGCGGCTAAACATATAAACAGTTTATCAATCATTTTGACGAAGAGCGAAACTCGAATCGGTAGAGAATATGAAGCTGTTTACTTCAAAACACGAGGCAACCTGTAATTCCTAATTTATATTTTCATAGTTTACCTATTATGTTGTGAAATTTGTGTGGTTTAGTCGCTAATATCTAAAATGGAACAAAACAAATAGTACTGTAACTAAATTAAATGATATATAAATTGCTGTAAAGGATATATTCCAGGGTGGCCTCTAGATCCATAAGCAAAATCTGGTGAGCAAGTTAGTTTTGCACGTTGACCAACGCACATCTGCAAAGCAAAGAAAATTTAACTTTATATTTTGTCTTGTGACCAGATAATATAATAACTAAAAAGCTCCTTTCAAACTTTAGAAAGATAACTATTTCAAACAATAAAACATTATGTTCTGAAAATTTTATTTTTAACTTCAAGAAATCTGATTAGAGGCCGGTTGTAAAATAATAAAACTCTAATCAAATATCTTGAAGATGAAAAAATACTTTTCGAGACGTCAATAATAAGACCTTTTGGCCAGTTAACTTTACTTTAAATAACTTAAATCATCACCTGACTAACACCTTGGTCCCATCCTTTGATAACTTCACCTTTCCCTAGTCTAAATTTGAATGGTACCCCTCGATCCCGAGAACTATCAAATTTCATCCCATTCTCCAAAGTACCTAAAACCAAATGTTCATTGCATTGGGTAAAACTGATAAGTAAAAGTTCTGTCTCAACTTTCACATGAATGATATATGATTTCACACTTATGAGTTGTTTATTTTTCATCTTGAATAAAAATTACTTCTAGATAAAAGAAAAACGCTGCTTTAAGATTGTCTTTGATGCCTATATCATAAAATAAAAATTTCCTTTTTTTTTCCTCACTTTTCCTATCGTTAAAGACTAGACACATTTTCTAGCAAGCATTAAAGTAATAATTACTGTACAAATTGACTATCAATGTAACTTGTTGTATATTAAATAAATATTTATTTGTTCAATTCTTTCTGAATGAGAAAATAATTCAAAGATGTAACTATTAATTAGTAGCTTATGATAAACAGATAATCTATATAAACTTACCCGTGTAATGTACTACAACAGTCTGACCGGTTTTGGGAAAGGTTTGTCCTAGAAAATTAATAAACTATAGAATTTTAAGAAAATTAAAAACAGAATAGTGCCAATAAAAATTACAGCACTTACCATCTCCAGGGGAAACAGTTTCTACCGTAACTCCCATTTTCTAGCTAAATTTTCCTAGTATTATTAACCTACAATCTAAACGCGTCAATGAGCCAAGATGGCGTATTAAAACTCACACCACCTTAAATCCAATGCCTTTAATATCGCTGTCTCTCTAATCAATAAAGAGATCATGCTATTTATGGTAATACAAGTTGAGTAATTTAATTAAAAAAAATTTGTTTACTAAAAAATCATCATACTTAATAAAAGCGTTTTATGCAATTGATATATACATGTTTTTACGTAAGTTTTTTTTTGTTTCCCTACATTCGAATGAAGAGACCTGTTGGCAGTTGGGAGTGGTATCAACTATATTTGTCCAGAATGATTCAGTTTTACCAAAACAAATTAGTAAAAAATGCATATCTTCTTCAAAAAAATTAAAAAATAAATGCTTTACCATAATTAAAAAATGCTTAATCATTGTAAGAATTTTAGAAGCACAAATGGTGGAACATCCATATTAATAAAGTTATGTAAGCATACTGTTATTAAAATAATTACAAAAAGTAATTAATACAAACTTGTAGCGTAAATTTGAAAATTTTAAAACTCAGAAATAAGCCTTTTGTCAATTTATAGTTAATATAAACGTAAAATTAATGCAATAGTTGGATCTCATTGATCCGATCTGTAAAACAGCCTGTTTTAATTTTGGCGATTTTAACGCCAATCATCGATGCTATGGCGATCATAAGGGTAGAAATTTGTTCGACCTATCCATTCAGAGAATTTATGCATCTTAAGTGACGGAATTCCAACTATCATACCCTTACCTCTTGACCTAACATATTCCCCTCAGCTCTTGATCTTTCTATATGGTATCCTTCTCTCGTTCCCAGTTGTGAATGGAATGTACTAAACGAATCATTCAGTTCTAATCATAAGAGCTGATCAATAATCATTGACAAACAACTCGATGTTCGCTCACGACCACTACTAGAAAATGGAACATAAAAAAACGCTAATTAGGAGAAATATACATTGCTAAATGACCAGCTTCTGACTTAAGATACAATTTACTTCTGACGCCAAAGACAACTAAATGAATTTGGTTAATGCTATCAATAATGGAGCCTAAAACTCCATTCCTCAAAAAAAAAAAATCCAAGGTCATAATAGTTGTGACCCTAAACCCTAGTAGGATCAAGAATGCGAAAGAATCAGAAAGAAAAATGTAGAGATGTTCAAACTCTATGTAAGTATCAGAGACATTTTCCGTGGTAGTCTGCTTCATTTTGTAGTCATCGACCGGTTTCGAGCGTTCGCCCATCTTCAGGAGCGTTTTTCAGACAGTGTGACAAAACAGACTTGCATAGAGCAAATTCAGTTTACACACTGACTCCAAAATGTCTCTGATGCTTTCCAGCTCTGCGGAAGCAACCACCACAACATCTATGTAAGTACACCAACATTGAGAAATTATATTAATAGTTAACGCGCAACTACTATATTCTGCCGCAGAATATATAAGACAAAAATAGTAAGAAAAATCTGGTGTGAAACACTCACAGAAAAATTTTGAATTAGCGACTAAATTCTGCAGTTCATAAACAAATAGAATTTAAGAAGTATTATACATTCAGAACATAATTTAGTAATATAATGGACAATATAAATTGAAAGTTTTGTTTTTGTTAATTTAAAAGAATTTCTAAAATTAATCACAAGAAGATTTATGGTAACGACTATAAAATCAACAGGCATGACTTTGCATTTCTATGGCTTTAATAGGTTATAGATATCCATAGTTTCATCTAAACTATTAGAAATAATTCCAAACTTTGCTAATAGAAACAGCTTGATTATTGAATGTTGCGAAATAATTTTAATCTGAAATGGAAACTGTTTTAATAGGAGGTGAACAAGATAAGGTAGGAAAATGCAATTAACTACCTAAATAAATAAATAATTTGTTTTACCGTACTGAAAAAGAAAATCCAGAAAAGCAATCATTAAGAAATGGATCAGAGTTTTACAAAAATTATTTGAAATATCGTTATTTCAACTATATTACCTATATTATTACAAATAATTGTTTAAAATAAAGTCATTAAAATAATGTACAAAAAAAATTTAGAGCCTTATGTGAGATATTGGAAGCGGAGGAGGTATACTCCCTAGAACCTTCCCTGATCCGGAAATTTCTTAGAAAAGATTTGGATAGGGTGCTAATGGTTGAGAGGTATCATCCTGCCTAGGATGGTGCAATAGACACTCTTAAAAAAAAATACTATCAAAGAATTCCAAGTGACATTGTGAACACAAATTAATTCCAAAAAAACAATGTCTATTCTTTATTTTTTCTTACTAATTTTATTTATACGTAGAATGTACACACATATTTCATGTCCTGATTACAATTTATAAATATAGCATTATAGAAGAAAAAAAAATCTGGTGTGAAACACTCACACAATTTTCTCTTACCCCAGTTTTCAAAATTATAATTGACAAATTTTATAGTATGTGTATCAAATTAGATGAAATTCGTTGGAGTTCGTCGAAACCTGAAAAAAAAGTTCAGTAAAAATGCACTTCCAGTTTACTTATTTTCTTGAAACTCGGAACTTTGGCCATTTATTTATTTCTAATTAATTTTGTTTGGATGGTAGAATTGTATAATCAACTATGATAACACTTAAAAGGAAAACCTAACCCCACCCCTCCCCCAAAAGAGCCCTTAAATGAATTTTTTCAGAGAAATGTTTCAAATAAAAGTAGTAGATCTCTGTATGTATAGTTGATGCATCAAGTTTAAAGAAAATCGTTGGAGCCATTTTGGAAAAAATTACAAAAAAGTGAAAAGAAACCAGTTGGTAATGTAGTTCTTCCAGTTGGGGAATTTTGACCGCTGACCTACTGTCAAATCCCACGGTGATACCTAAACGGACTATCAAGTTTGAAATTTCTACGACTTTTCGTTTTAGAGCTATGCTGTTCACATACATACATGCATACTCACACAACACACACACACAGATCATTTGCTAAAAACCTCTTTTTTGGACTCAGAGGTCTTCAAAAAGGATATTTCCGGTGAAAACTCGATATCGAAAACTTGGCGCGATTACAATACTTCCTCTTACTAGAAGTAAGAGACAGTAAAAATATTACCCATTTATCTAACAGTTAAAATTTTGGGATATCTCCCAAAATTTCGGCTTCCACTTAAAACTCTGCACGATGAGTTTTTTCAGCAATTAAATTACTAAGTACTACTGTCTAAGCGGCTATTCACCTACCGATGTTTTTTGTTGTAGGATACACGCACTGCAAAAGATCTATTGTGATATACTAGTTCCAAAAAAAAATTAAATAATAATAATAACAATCACACCCGAAAAAATTAGTGGATCTCCTCTGCCCTTTATTAATTTATGTGTAAGTAAATTGGCTACTTTAGCTTTTTACCAAATCAAATCTGCTCTCCTTTCCAAACACATTGCTTCCTTCCAGAACAAATTTTGAATTTGTCTCCCACCTCCCTTTTTCCTTCTCGGCCTTGTTACTTCCATCTAGTTCGCATGCTAAAGAGGTTTCTGTTCTGGCAATGACTGTTAGTCTTGGTGAGGTTTTTTTTTATTGCTAAATAATCAATATATATATAGTTAAAAAGAGAAAACTAATGTGAAATCAAATATCAAAGTAGGTTTTGCTCCATTTCTTTTATCTAGGTATTGTTATTAAGTCACAGTTGAAAATACAGTTTACGTTTTAGTTTGCAAATCAATGTCCACATTTTTGCGAAATTACATTTGAGGCGTTCAGAAGTAGTGAATCTACAGAGGAATTTCGGAGGACAATATTTGTAAGTAGTGATTCCTAAACTAATAGTTGTTAAACAAGCTCAAACGAAATATTGTATAAATATGAGTCACTAAAATAAAATAATGCTAATATAATATTGAGATACTTCAATTCTTAACTTTTATTTATGACTGTCCCATCTAATTATCTATTATTTATCACTTATTTTGTAATGAGGAAGTATGAATAAGTAATTACAAATGAACTATTCTTATTCTATAGAATCATTGTTGAATTATTATTATTATTTTTAATTTAAGGCGTCGCAACATCTGTGGTCATTTGCGCCCGGAGCCTTCTCAGTGCACTGCCGGCCTCCAGACAGTGTTCTCCCGTCACAGACAACACTGTCCAACACCGCACAGTGAGCTGTAGGGGCTCCTAAGAAGAAAAAATCTATGGGTAGCACAACTAGATTCAAACCCGTGATCTCCGCGTTGCTAGTCCAGCGCGCTACTACTGAGCCAATCCCTAAAGTGTACTTACAAGTAAACCGGTATACGTGATCTTCAATTGGTATTTGAAATTGAAAATTCCAAGTACCTCCTGAAAAACCTGCTCACCCAGAAGTCCTTCCTTCTTTGTCAGTTTCTTCTACTTCCACTTCGGTTCCTCCTGAACATTTTCAAGTTCACACAGAAGTGTCCTAAGCTCTCTCTCCTTTATCGCTATTATTCGCTCTTTTATCGAAACAATTTTTTTCCTGCAAGTGATGCACGAGTTGCACACTGCGATCCCTTCTCGCCTCTTGAGTCTTCAGACATCCCATGAATTCTCGAAAATTCAGTTAACGAAAGCTGACTAAAATAGATTGTCCAAGTGCATAATCTTCACTCTTCGTCAGACCATCCTTTCATCTATCGCCTTTCAGTGACGAACACAAAGGAATGGATTGGAGGGTATATACCCCCAAAATTGTTGTAGTGGTTGATTCCGCAGGCTGGAAAGCATCAGAGACATTTTCCGTAGTAGCCTGCTTCACTTTTGGTCATCGACCGGTTTCGGGCGTTCGCCCATCTTCAGGATGCGTTTTTCAGACAATGTGACAACACAGACTTGCACAGAGCAAATTCAGTTTTACACACTGACTGGTGTTTTTAACTGACATCGACCGAAACCGGTCGATGACCACATAAATGAAGCAGGCTACCACGGAAAATGTCTCTGATACCCCCAAAATTTTGCCTTTGAATTTGAAAATTAAACGAAATAATTTCTTCAGCAATATAATCATAATTTCTCCATAGATTTCTAGATCTGTACTTTGATTACCATGGAAACCCCATGCATCATAATATGAGCATATGTCCGCCACAGGGGTTTGGAATTCAACCAAGCATTTTCTTTTGTGACGTATCCAATCCTCCCAAACCATATTATATCACATCATATCTCACTAACTCCTATTATATCTACAAACCTTTCTACGGATTTCAAGATTCCTTTGTTATCTCATTTACTCAGATTTCGATAAAGAAAATTACTTTATTCAACTTCTCACTTCTATTTCCCTCCATCAAACCTAGTCAGTATAAACTTTTGGAGAAGATTGTTGGCCTTGCGGCGATAATAGTGGCTAGCAAAATTAAATGCTTTGGAGAATCTATTTTGGGAGAAATATTCAACCATATTCGTTACGCCATACACAAACCAATCAAATTCTATTGAACTTTTCCAAAGTAAAGTAAATTAAACAATGGAATTTTAACTGAAAAGAAATGCTGAAATCTACAGTTTATGTACAGCTGCTGATTAGTATTCTCATTGTTTTGTTTCCAGAGTTTAGAATGTTATGTTTGTGAAGGAACTATACAACCATTGTGGGCTTGCATAAAAAGTGACTGTAAGAAGACATTTTGTTCCACGTTAAAACCGAATCATGTATTATGCCATTATTCAGTAAGTGTGAAATATGAATTCACGGATAATAAGAGTTATAATACTAGACAGCTGAAACATTAGGCATCCAAACAAGAAATTAGTTATGATAGACCAATTTAAATATTGTGCTTTTACATAGGCCTAAACGACAATTCGCTAATGATAATCTTTTTTTACCATTAATATAATACAATAGTAAAAAAAATATATTAACAGATATTTTACCAAGAATACAATATACTTTATCATCGATTTATTATATGACTTCTTGTTGGAGAAATTAATCAAAGAGAATTTACTTTTAGAGAATTCAATTGTTAATTGAGAAATAAGCATATCTTAAAGAGGATTAAAAAAAAAAATTCATTTTCAGAAAGATTCAAAACATTGTGTATTTGACAACTTATTGACCTCAGAACTGTGGTGTTTTGAGTGTAAATCCCGGCTGAGCCTAGAAGGGCCATTTGCTAATTTTGGCGAAGAAAGAATACCAGGTATTCAGTTCAATTATATATTTTTATCCATGAATACAACGCTGAATAGAAATGAAGTTGAAACTGTTTTCAAATTATCTATCGATAATCTATCTATTATTGAATATGTGGATGGATCCGCAATGCTGGATAACATTTGGTATTTTATCCATCGTAACTGGCATATTCTAATGTTTAATCATGTTTTTAATGTCGTCACTATTTTCTAATGGTCTAATCATAATTTATAATAATTCCATTTTGTCATTAAAGGCACGTACGTAGTAAGATAACTTTATAACCTCCCGCACCTACAAATCAAACCAACAAGTGTGAACGTAACAGAAACATTGTGTTGAAGTGAACTCTCTACACGAACTTGGTGAATTGTTCTGACGATGGATAGAATCCGAAATCGGTCAGGAACAAAAGGAATATGCATGTTAAGTCGAATAAAATACCAAATCTATCTATTAATTTATTATCTAATCTTTCTTAAACTTAACGGTGTAAATCATGCACACAGACTTCCACGTTAACACAATTACAAAATTGATAAATTTGCAATTTGTATTCAGTTTAATTGTCCTAAAATAAATGTAGTGATGTTGGAGATATGGTTTAGCACCAACAGATGTAGTACTTGATTATGACTACTTATAACCTGGAAGAGAGTGCCCTAAACCAAGCCGCAATAGCATTGGAAATCTATAGTCACATACACCCCAGAACCTTTAAAACTATTTTTTCCGAAAAAGATTTCAAATAAAATTGGTAGGTTTAAATGAGTGTCATATTATTTCAAGTTTAAAGAAAATCGTGCCTTAGCCATTTTCAAAAGAATTCCAAAATACTAAAGAACACTCTTCGCACTTCCAATTAATCGATTTTCTTCAAATTTGGTATATTAACAATGGTTTTAATGTATCTTATGTATGGTACCACAGATTATCCTGGTATTTTATTGAAAAATGTTTATTGTACTACAGAGAAGTTTTTGTCAGTTATTTGTTTCATCATAACTCAAGAATTGCTGACGATTCTATTGTAGCGTTTGTCCTTCAGACCTAAAATGGTTTACTTAATACTAGACTACCTTTAGTTTTTTAGCTCGATTTTATCTCTCTATGAAATATTTCTTTTGCTATTGGTTTACGAGGAAAAGGCATTTAATGAAATTAATAGAGAACAGTGCAACGGATCATACCAAATTCTGTCCAAGTTGTAGTATTTTGAAAGAATTTCTTTCTTTTTTTAAAAAAATTTAGAAAACAAACATATATGATATGATCTTTTCGATTTCCGCGGCCATTTTCATGAAAAATACTTGAGTTTCCGGGTTGAGACTGCGTCAGTGGTTTGCTGGAAACCGAAGTTTCGCCCATATTGCAATGAGCCTTTCTTTTCAGGGAAAAAGTAATGGAGCAAACTTAGCTTTCAAGGTGTGACGACCCATGAAGAAGCTCATTGCATTATGCGCGAAACGTCGGTTTCTAGCAAACCACTGACGCGTTCTCAATCCGGAAACTCAACTGTTTTTCTAACCTTATGATATCAATTTGGTTATTAAATGTTAAATTCATACACTTCAATAAAACTGTGTTTCAATTATAATAAGAGTTTCTTTGATTTATAACTGGAATAAGCAAGTGGCATGACTTGAAGGGCAAAGACCTGCAGACGCGATTTTGATATGGCACCTATGGTCCATATTGCTTACCATGATATTCGCAGATACGGGTAGTGCATGCATGCTGCTTCTTGTGTGTGTGAAAAACGTTTTTTTTTTGGGAAAAACTATTGCTGATTGTGAAATTTAGGAGCCTAAATTTCTAAATTACACAATAGTATTTCTAAGTTAGATGGCAGCGTCGTCATGCTGTCTTCAATATAGCCACTTTTAGCTAATGACCTCCTTCACCTACATAATTACGTGCAACTATATATATCGCAATTCCACGTTTAAAGAAAATTAATCAATTCAATTTGTGATAATTGAATCAAAGAAAGTAGTGTGATTGTAAGTTACTCCACACTTTTTACAAGTATTTTAGGTTATTTTATTGGTAGTTATAAAGATAAAATTTAAATCGCCTTTGCTAGTGGCTTTACGATCTTTTTTTCTTTAAAACAGACTTTTTAACATATATATCTTGTTGGACATATATACTGAGTTCAGATTATATACTTTTAGATGGGCAACCAATTACTGGTATAAAATTAAAATATTTAAGTGCAAAATTAAATATTAAATTTTTACCTTTTTTTTTTTTGAAACATTAAAACAAAAAAATTAAAACTTGTGCTTTTGTAGGATCCATTGGCTTAGCAAATCTTGGAAATTCTTCTTACATGAATGCTGTATTGCAGGCACTTAGCCATGTACCTCAGATAGCATGTTTTTTCTTGAAAGGTTTTAAATTTCTTATATCAGCTTTGAATGCCGAAGACACTGATGAAGTAGGAGGACTGAGTCCTGTTTTTCAAGAACTTATACTAGATTTATGGTCACCGAAATCAAAAAGCTGGATAGAGCCTTGCAGGCTGCATGATGCTGTAAAACAAGTATGTTGTAAAATAGTATTGCTTCCTTATTATGAAATGCATATAATTTAAAAAAAAAATCTAATAGACTAGGGGAACTGTGTTATAAACAATTACTACGTCAAAATGTAATAAGTTCATGTGTTATGTGTCACGTCAAAATGCATAAGTTCATAAGTTTTGTTTTGAACGAATTGCATCATTTGAAACAAATTGAAATGATTTTGGAAAATTGTAAAATTGAAACTAACAAGGAGTATCATGTCGATTCACACTGAGTAAGATAACAATTTTATTTTTTGTTGTTAAACCTTCAGTAGAAGGGTGTAATATCTTATAATGTATAATGTTTCCAGAGCCATTAATAACACGTTAATATAACGTGAATCACCAAATTCTTCCAATTATTATTATTACTTTTTTTCTGTGGGAGGGTCCAAACCCTACACTATCCAAAGCCACACTGGGCCCATAAAAACAACTACAACAAATATCCAGACCCAGGTCTAATCCATCTAAGACTCACCGCAGTCCGAACAAATCGGACAATAACCTTAAGGGGAAATAAGCTCTTCCACAGACATCCTGCTCCGACCAAAGGTCCTGAACCTAATCTCCTCACAACCCAGACAATTCTGTCATAAGATGGATGGGTGTTTCCTCTTCTGTCTCACAGACTCTACAAAATGGATCTGGCATGCGCCCCATTACGTAGAGATGTATCCTTAAACCACAATGTCCAGTAAGAGATCCAACCAGATGCCTGAGAGAGCCCCGTGAAAGACACAGCAACGTCTCACTAATAGCCCTGTCCGGACCTCATGTGAGCATTTTGGACTGCCGACAACCAACCGAGCACATCCATAAGGATGAATGCTGTGAAGCTGCTCATGATTGGAAGCCTGACAGACATGTGCCATAACACACGCCAACAGCAGGCTTGGGACCAATGAAAGGGAGAGAGGCGCCTAATTTGGCAAACCCATCCACCTCCTCCTTCACAAAAATTCCCATGTGACCCGGTACCCCAGAGTAGAAGTACATCTTTCAGAGAAGAAAGCTCTTCCAGTCTTTTAGAACATTCTAACACCAACCTGGAAGTGAAGACACATGAACTCAGCGCCTTCAGCGTAGCTTGGCTGTCCGAGCAGATAGAGACACCTTTTAAGTTAGTGTTACATACCCTCTCATCCAAGATACAACAAAGAATTGCATAAACCTCAGTCTGGAAGACAATGGTCAATCCACCAAGAGATACTAAAAAAACCCAAACATATCTGTAATAGAAATTCTATTTTTTATGAAGCTACATAAATATTGAACTTCAACAGATATTATAATAAGTTTAGGACTTTTATATTTATAAATTATAATTCTGTTTAACATTTAGTACTATCCCATCTTCAATTGTGACATTCAACACGATTCATATGAATTTTTACATTGCTTGTTGGAACTTTTACATGAAGAGCTTAAAATATCTTCGCTTGATAGTAAGTTATTGTTTTATTTTTCTAATTCTTTGTTGAAGTCTTCTTCATTTCTTTATTGCTGTAAAAGGAAATAGTCTATCGTTTATTTTGTGAAATTAGTTTTCTCTACAAATACAGGTTTTGAAAATTTCCTAATTGAATTGATAGTGTGGATTTGTGTGAATAGCATAATTACTTTAAAAACGAAAACAGTAAAAAGTTATGTTTCGTTGAAGAATGTGACTAGATGTTCCGGTTAAAATCCAAGAAGTCGACTTTCTAGACGTTTCTTTTAGTTTCTCGCGGTTGTCTCTACTTACACATAACCCATTGGATTATACAAAAAAAGGTTTGGTCAAAATTACCTACCAGCAAACATCTGAATATAGAATTTATTCACAATTATTTAATAAATTTCTACAAAATAGATCCATCGATTTTTTTTTAAACTCTACTTACTATAAATTTCAGTTTTAACTTAATTGACAACTCTTCCAGTTCATGGGGCCAATACTACATTATAATATTAAGGAATAAGTTGGTAAAAATTGATTTTGAAAATGCAAATAATTTCATAGAAATATTTGCGAAGACAGAAATAAACAGGCATTTATTGAAGCGTCGGAAATTGATGTAATTTTAGCAGTTGAAACATTTTTTCAAACAGGAAAAGTGGACGACCAACTCCATCTTAACGGAAAAGCCGACGGAATATTTAGAAAATGACCCTCTTTCTTAGAAAGGAAACAAACGCTGACTAAACTTAGGCCAAGTTTTTCTATGGTTATTACACAGAAGTCATCAAGGTTTGCAGAAAACTTAGGACAGAATAGCTTCCTGGTGTATTGACTAGGAATTAACAAGAATTTAGAAAATCTATAGCCTTACACGTTGGTGTGATGCTAGCGCACTCCCGTATGGTGGAAGAATTCAGAATTCGATTCCCCCATGAGGAAAAAAACAGAACTGGATCAACAAAACCAGTATGTGAAAAAAGGCGGTGGAAACCGCGGCCTGCTTACCATACGCCCTATAATAAAAAAATAATCGCTGACTTGTAAGTCTTGGCGTTTCATGGGCTTTTTAAGGTTGGTAAAAAATATCTGTTTAAAAAAACTGCAGAAGATCAGAAAACCGCAGTAAGAGGAATGTGAATGAATTCCCTAGAAGATTCTGACTTCTTTTATGTAAAAGAATTTTTATTTCTGAGGTCATTGGTCAGGCACTCTTTAAGAAGAATTATTGTATTTATGTCTGATTTTCAAAATATGAGCTTTCATCGGAAATACATGTTTAGAGGCCCTCAAATACGGAAAAGAGTTTGTAGAAACTGGTCCGAGTATGAGTGAGTACTATAACTAAAGGCTAAAATTGCAGAAACTTCAACTTGAAATTCCGTTTGGGAATGAATACGGAAAGTGGCAGGAAGTTGGTCCAAAATAACTTTCTTTTTATTTTTTTTTTATTTATGAGATTTTCTGGAATCGGCGCCAGCGTTTTTCTTTAAGGTGCCAAACTTATTCTACTAAGCTTAACCATTTTTACTTGTAAGTTTTCCGAAAAAAACGGTTTAAGAGGGTTCTGGAGTATCATGAGGTCAGGCTTCTCTCTTTAAAGTACATTTCCACCATATATTTAGATGTATAATATTAGATATGGACAAAAAATTATTTGATGAGTTGACAGAAATTAAAGTCATTATTCAGAATCAATAAATTAGTAGTGTCACGTTAGTTAACCTCAACTAAAAGATTTTTCTTTTGTTAAAATGAATGCTTATGTAATCTTCAACCGCATGCTTAATAAAACTTTTTTTGTTTTTTTAGATACAGTTAAATCTAATGAAATTTTAGAGACTAAAACTTGCAATAAGAGCATAATTTCTGAAGTATTCAAAGGATGTCTTTTGAGTTCTGTAAAATGTCTCAATTGCAAAATGGTAATAAATAGCAATTTATGTTTTTAAATATAAAAAAAATCCTAATAGATATGTATGTTTACTGTATGTTCTTACATATTGTTATGAGCTAGCTAGCTGGCCCTACTAACACGTCCTGACTAATACTAATTAACCAAACAATAAAAATACTCCAGTTGAACGCTACAACTTCTTTATACATACCACTAAGTTACGCAATCTATCTTAGGTTTCAACTGCTCAGATCATATCGAGCGTAAATCACAAAACAATACTAACATACCAAACACAGTTCAACACTCAAGTTAACTCTACCTAAAAACAGTATTTTTTCCCTCTCCAATTATTCCCTAAACTTTTATTTTATTATTTTTAGAAAAGATTAATTCTATTATTTTAGTAAAACATGACAACATGACACAACTAACAAACAATATTTTATGATTTATTTGGTCTGTGAAAATACTATCTTTTGTCATCTTATAAATAAAATACTGAATCCCCATTTCAATATTTTGCATCAAATTGAATTATTATAAGTTTCACACCTTTATAGCACAATCACAATGCAATATCAAAATATTTGTTTATATATTAGCATCACACTGTCATTCTATTTTTTTTTATTTTTTTTTTTATGATATTTGGTACATTCACAAACCTTTTGCTTTTGTTTCGCTAGACCAGTACTGCAACACATTATAAGAAAAAGTAAAACGAAAAGAAAAGATGAAAATTTCTCTCAATTTTGGGTTTATAAAGAAAATTAGTATGACAAAAACAATTCTAATATATGCCAGTGTGGTCTTTTGTCTGTAAATTTTTATATAGTCAAAATGTTCCTATTGATCAGGTTCCAACTAAACTTTCATAAACTTCATCAAAATCGGTAAATATTTTGATGAAGTTACCTATTTCCATTTATTAGCAACGATATAAATTTATTAGCGTACGATATAAACAGTTCCCTTATCATCAATAATTATACAATATTTATAATCATAATAGATATATATATTTTTTCTCTCTTTTTATTCATTTACAACGCGCTAGTGCGCACAAGCAAATCTGTGACATTGAATAAAGATAATAATAACAATAATAATAATAATAATGAAAAAAAAAAATCACTAAACGTGTGGAGGAGCTACCTAGTCGTAGCACTACTAATCCTCACCGTCACTTGTAGAAAGAAGATCTCGAGGCCATTGACGTTTAAGACGACGAGAGGGATTGTCCGGGAGGATTAATATATGTATAAGAAGTAAATATTGCTTCATTACTCCTTATACTATCACTCAGTGCTGCCGTTAGATTTTTCTCTTCATAGGAGCATCTATAGCGCACTACCCAGTAATGGACAGTGCATGAAATCCCTCCGGGGGGCACAATAGATCTTTCAGGTCGCAGTGCAATATATCCCCTATAACAATCAACATCAACACTACTCGATTCTTAACATCCCACTTGAGATTGATATACTCAAGCGAACGTCAATATGTCATACGAATTACTGTGAAGTTAAAGCATTGTTAAAATTCATTTCATATTGACTTTACATACATGTTGGAAATTTCGAATTTTTTGACTTGAAAATTCCCGGGACATTTTTTTGAAAAATAATTATTTTTTGGAAAAACAAAAAATTATGGCAAACCTTAGGCGTCCGCGACTAATGCTTGACCAGTTGAAAGGGGCTCCGTTTCCGAATCTCTTTTTGTTAATCACATAAAATATAAAAGTATCAATATAAAGATACTCAAGAACAAGCAGTGCCAGCTAAAAGGCTAGAGCACTTTATCAAACCACACAAATCCGAGCTGCCAAGGAATAATTTACTTTTCGATTAGCCACCTACAGTTTAAAATATTGTAAAATTGTAATTTTATTATTCCGAAGGATTCTTCATCGAACTTTTAAGTTTTTTTACGATGAATCCAGTTTATTGCGATTTTCTCGAAAATGCCTTCAACGATTTTTTTAAAACGATATATATATATATTTAGCACTTTCATTTTATTATTTCGTTATTATTATTATAACATTGCTCTCTAAGGGTGTATTATTTACCAAATTATACTTACTTAGGTACTTAGCTAAATTTACATTATAACCGGTTATTTTGAGGAAGAAATCAAAGGGATGATGGAAATCCCAATGATACGTCACTGTTATATGCATACAATTCCAATTGGTTGCAGAGATATAACTTTAAAAATCTACAAACTGAAATATACTATGTATAAAATGAAAAAAAACAACGGAGATGATCTGTCTAAATGGGGGAATTCTCAAAGAAAGAATCGTCCAGCAGAAAAAAGATTATTCAAACAATTAAACAAGTTTTGCAGTGATTAGCAGGACTTCTCCCCATCTTTAAGATGTTTCTTAAACTTCTCCACTTCTTCACTAACTTCTATAAACATAACTTCTGTAAACACTAACTTCTCCCCATCTTTCAGCAGAAAATCGTCATCGGTATCATCAAGTGGAGCTAATGATCCATCCTTCTCTTAGTGAAAACTAATGATGAAATACAATGGTATGGATATAAGAAGAAAATGTTTTACATATAGAGCCCATAGTCGAAGCTCAAAAGACAACTCATCAGTAGGAAAGGATATAGGATGGAATTTTTGTTGGGTTCTTTATTTCTTCAAAAAAGGTTGAGTTATTTCTATGTGCAGATGAGGGCAGAATTTGAAGGGTTTATCAGGAAGAGGAAAGAATAGGCCACATACCGACCCACAACACATAGGCCGAGACCCTATAATCGTCTCTTTCGACGTCTTAGTCGGTAGCAAGAAACGTAGTTTCTATTCGCTGTCTTGAAGGTGGTAATTTATTGAAATTAATGTTTATTAGATAGAAAGCTGAATATGTTTTTTTCATTCTTCACCTTATAAAAAATATCTTAGTAAAAATAAAAATATGCTCTGCTTCAGTCTTTTTAGAATATCAATTGCATTTTAGATTGACACACAGGAAGAACCATATCAAATACTTTCATTGCCTGTTCCTTCTGAAGATTATTTTAAACTTCCTTGGAGCATAAACACACCTCATAACCAAGAGTGGCTTTATGATGAGGATATGGTATTAAAGAATTTATTTTCTTAGAATTTTTGTCTTAAATAAGTCTAGTTTTTTTTTTGTGTTCTGATTTATTTTTTCTTTTTGTTTATTGCATCTTTCTAGGGTTGGTTTTCTTTATTATTGCAAAGAATTAGATCAGTAATGTTAGCACCATATGTAAATTTACACGATTTTCTTGCATCCTTCTTCTCTCTTCGTCTTAATGAAGAAAATAAATTCAAGTAAGTATTTTTCTGCCTATTAAAAGTTTGTGCTCCAAAATAGTAGGATTCCACATTGTTTTTTTTATTAGTAATAAAGCCATTTATTTATTTTTTGCCTTAAATCTTATAAGATATTTCGTTTAAAAACTGGGTGATTGTATTTCTTTTCGATGGCTTTTCTCTTCAGATTACAAGAAGTGAATAAACATTTTATCTCTTTTAATGATTCTCGCACTACATACCCATACTTTATTGTGACCTTCGGATAGCGGCATTTGCAAATATGAGAAGAGTTAGTACAGTTACTAATTAGTTCCTACAGTTGATCTTTAGTCGGGCTACTCTATTCTCCTGCATATTTTGAATAACAAGGGTTTTTCAGGAAGAAAAAGATCACTTCGCTGGATTTCAGGTTAAAAATGATAAACTATTGATTAGAGAACTGATAGAGTAGGCTAAGAGTATGACAAACTCAAATTGTCATAATAAAATCATACCTTTCTTAATAATAATAAGATCGTCGTTAACAATAATAAAACATTTCTTATGGTTTCATGTTTTTTTTTCATCTTTCAACTTTTTTTTACCTATTATTTTTACTGACTTCTACTAATGAAGGTTCCTAAGTATAGAGATATGTTTGGGGAACGGGACTATAAAGTGCGTGGTCTATGGTTCGGTGCTCGGGGGACTATTCCAAAGAAAACGGTGGAATTCTGGACGAGGTCGGTATAGACCCGAATATATTGCCGAGGCTAACGGAGGAGATTATTATAGACTCTCTAGCCATCATTAACCACCACATCTACAGTTAGACTTTGCGCACACACGTCTGTTGTCGAAAAGTGGAAAACAATAACAAAACAAAATTATCTGTTTTATGATTTAAACTGTGTAATAATGTATTGTTTCCT
>JAAEAF010009937.1:0-17325 GCA_011037195.1 Triatoma infestans
TAGGTGGACGTTAAGCCCCCCTGAAAAAATAGGCATTACTTTACTTATTGTAAGCTTAGAAGAAATTAATAACATTGAACCAACCCAAATAAAATTTTAAATTTAACACCAAAAATTCCGCAATACAATCCAAAATGATTTGTTATTAATATTATCATGTTATCAATAAAAGTGATGTTTATGTCTGAGCATATAGCATTCCCGAGTTTAAAGGAAATCCTTAAAGTCATTTCGATTTTCAAAAAAAGCAGAAAACCTATTCTGTAACGTAGCACTTCCAGGTATTCTGGTTTTCTTCAAATTTGGAATTTTAGCAAAGTTTCTAATGTACATTAATATTTTACAGATGATAGAACCATACATCAAATCATATAGAAAGCGGAATTTTAGAGGAAAGCCTAACGTTACTGTTTCCCCAGAACCCCCAAAGAATCAATTTACTCTGAAAAATGTTTCATTTTGTTTCAAATGTTTCAAAAAAGTAATAGGTATTTATGTGATTAGAGAGAATATGAGAAAGTTTGAAGAAAATCATGGAAAAATTGAAAAAAACAAACCAGAAAAAACATTCACTAAAGACATATTTCGAGTTGATGGATTTTAAATAACCTCGTGTTGGATACGGTGATAGTACTAAAACGATTCATCTCTCACTTTCGGCGATCAGACAGTTTATCTGTAGCGAGAGAACATTCTCCGGAGGCAGGCAATGCAGTGAGAAGTTTCCGGGCGCTAATGACTTCAGATGTTGACACGCCTTAAATTTTAAAGAAAAGTACCAAAAGGAAATACCATGTTCGAGTTTCCCGCGATTTCTTTGATTTCGAGATTTTGTGTTCACACACACACACACACACACATAGGTAGATATATATGTAAAAAACCCTATGGCGCACAGCCCATCAAGGGCCAATCTTTGACGGACGGCGATTTGAATTAGGGGCGTTTGGTAAGCACGCCGCAATTGCCACGTCGTTTAGTTCCGGCCTCCCCTACCTAGGGCACTCAAGGAAGGGGAGGACAAAATCCTACGCTATCTAAAGCCTCCACGGGCCCATATAGCTACCCCTAAATAATAACAACTACTGGGTCTGGAACAAAAGTCCAAGCCCAGGTTTTACCAATCTAAGTTTCACGATAGACCGAACAAATCAGACCGAAACCTTAAAAGGACATAGCTTAAGATCCTCTACTGATATCCTATTCTGGCCGAAGGTTCCAAACCTAATCACCTCACAGCCCAAACAATCCGTCAATAGATGGATGGGTGTTTGCTCCTTCGTCTTACAAACTCTACAAAAAAGGTCAGGCATGAGTCCCATTGTGTAGAGATGTCTCCTTAAGCCACAATGCCCAGTGAGGAAGCCAACCAGATGCCTGAGAGAGGTCCGTGAAAGACGTCGGATCCCGCTACTCAGTCCGGACCCGCAAGAGCATCTTAGACTGCCGACAACCCACTGCACTTGAGGTCATCCACGTATAGAAGCCTGACAAACATGTGCCAGAAGACACCAACAGCAGGCTCGGGACCAATAAAAGGGAGAGAGGCACCTAATTTGGCAAACCTATCCTCCTCCTCATTCCCAAAGATTCCCATATGACCTGGAACCCAGACCAGAAGCACATCCTTTAATGAAGAAAGATCTTCCAGTCTTTTAGAACATTCCAAAACCAATCTGGAAGTGAAGACACATGAATTAAGCGCCTTCAACGCAGCTTGGCAGTCCGAGCAGATACAAACACCTTTTAAATTAGTGTTACGCACCCTCTCATCCAAAATACAACAAAGAATTGCATAAACCTCAGCCTGGGAAACGGTGGCCCACTCACCAAGAGGAACCACCAAATGGACTTCGGTCTCAAAATAGACGGCAGCACCAGAACTATTATCCATCCTGGAACCGTCCTAGTAGCATCAGAGATAATTCTCAGGAATCACCCCAAACGGATCCAGGGTTAACCAATCTTTCCTAGAAGGCAGCCTAACCCTGTAGGAATGACCAAAGGCAAAAGTCTTCAACATCCTATCAGAAGGGAAACCTGTAATGGGAATCCTTGAATGCATCTCGCGATAAATGGTAGAATGACCATATCGCTTACCCTGCCAAAAACCTGCCTGTTTAATTCTATAACATTGCCTGGTTTTTCACCTCCACAAAGAGAGGTGGAATTCCTAACAAAGCCTCAATGGATGCGGTCGGTGTAGTCCGAAACGCGCCAGTCACCGCCAGACATGCCAAGCGTTGGATATCTTCCAGCAGCTGTCTAGTGGATCGTGTTTCAATGCGACCCCACCACACCATAGCCGTATATAATAACCTAGTTTTAATGACCATGCAATAAATCCAGAACATTACCTAGGGCGCTAGTAACTGTAGCTTCCCACTTTGTATCACGATGCTGGGTTAACACCGAATTTGCCCTCACGGGAATCGAACCCTGAATTCTCGCACGCAAGGCGATGCGCTAGCCTCTAGACCAACGCGTGAGGACATATATATATATAACAGACCATCTGCAAAAATTTTTTTTGGGGGCTACTCAGTAAACGTCAATATAGCCCCAACCAATTTCAAATATTTGACACGATCAAAATACTTCATCACACTAGAAATAAGATCTACAAATTGTTCTTTAAGAAACTGAGGCAATATTTTTCACAATGAGGAGTTTGTTGCGGCATTTGTTGCGTTCAAATTTTATTTGATTTCGTTGAATGTAATTAACGCTATCTTCTGGACTATTCTGTAGCTATACCGAAGTTAATACCTGAACTGCCCGGGTCCTATCAGCAGGTAATCTCGCCCTTTTATATTTATATTAGAGTTCTGAATAAAAATTGTCAAGTTTAATATAAATTTGTCAATTTGTTGTAATGGTCGAGTCAGTGAAAGTTGTGTGAGCGTTTCACACCAGATTTTTTCATATGAAAAAGATGTTTAATAATCTTACTGGCCGACAATCACCCTTTTTTTGAGATGTTGAATCTTTAATGATTCTATATTTATATAATTTAATTTAGACAAAAAAAAAACACGATTGCAGAATGAATTCTTTATGTTTTATTGATTCTGTTGGACTGTTTTGTTGTGAAAGGTGAACAAGTTAACCCAATTAAAATTTTTAAAGACTAAATGTTCGGCAAACTTTTTTTTTTTTATGTAATTCTTTTAATATTCACTGGGCTTAAAATAAATGTTTAATCCAATAAAGACCGTTTCTAAAAGGTATACAAACCAAACCCTTCATTTTTATTCAAATAAAAATAAACCACCAAGAACTATAGTGGCTCGCAGTCTTTTTCCGGGTTGACTCTTAAAATAATCTTACCCGATTTGTGTCTATTTAATAATTTTCTAGCACTCTAATGCCTAGCTTCTGCATCTTAATCATCTTGCGGGCTTAATCTTTCCTGCCTTACTTTTCTGAGAGAGCGTCTTGCCTTGATTATACATTTTCATATGACGCTCTATTCAATATGTTGACGGTTTTGTGGTTTGCTATTTTCAAGATGAGGCTGAATTTTCTGAAGCGGATTTGAATCTTCAAACTTTTTCTTCGGATGGAAATAGGTTACCAAGAAGTCTTTAATTGTCACTCCATTTAATCTGGAACTAGATAATTTTTTTTTTTTTTATAAAAAATCCTTTCTAATTTGTCATACATTTTTGGTTAGTAGAGCGGCCTAGTGAAATCGTCTCCGAAATATATTTGTATACTTAAATCTTTGGATTTCACCAAAGTATTCAGCACGGTGCGGGCTATTGACTTTAGAAACAACAATTTTCATAATACCATTTTCAAGCCGAATTAATTTTTTTTTTCTAATTTTAGACGCTTTAAAATCTGTGGGCATTGGCACCCAGAGCCTTCTCAGCGCACTGCCGGCTTTCAAACAGTATTCTCTCCTTATACTATCCATCCCCGGACAGAGAGCTGTAGAGCCTCCCAGGAAAAGAAAATCTAAGGGCAACACAGCTGGACTCAAACCCTGGACCTCTGCGAGTGCGTCCAGTGCGCTAACCACTGAGCTAATTCCTTCCCTATACCTTGTTAATTGAAGCAATTTTTTTGGTTTGATCTCCTGATTGTATCATTACATCGTTCAAGATTATTTGATGCTGAGGATATCTCTCAATAGTAATATCAATGGAAATCTTAGTCCCACTATTTACAAGTCATACAATAACATTTACAAGTCAAAAAATAGTCATTGTCGAATAACTTGATCGATTGAAGTGAAAAGTTTTTCCTCGGAGGATAACTAAATACACAACATTTTTATTAAAACTATTAGAGGTTATGTTTGAATGAATGAAAAAATATTAAACTTTTTTCGGAGACTCTATCCCTTAAGAACAATATTTCTTATGAGTGTGTAAAACTGAATTTGCTCTGTGCAAGTCTGTGTTGTCACACTGTCTGAAAAACGCATCCTGAAGATGGGCGAACGCACGAAACCGGTCGATGACCACAAAATGAAGCAGGCTACCACGGAAAATGTCTCTAATGCTTTACAGCTCTGCGTAAGCAATACTACAACAATAACAATATTGGTTATATTAATAATAATCTTTATTAATCTTCATTTCCACATTCACTTGTATAAACAAGACATGTCAATACATTAAACAATCTAGTAACAACTTTTTTACAAAACAATTTTATATAAGAAAATCATCCAACTCATATGTTACTCTATCCATAGAGCATAGTTTCTAGTTTAGATTTAAACAATTTCATTGTTGGTGAAGAGGAAATTTCATTTGGAAGTGCATTAAATATTTTTCTTCCCATAAATAAATAAGAAGATGTGAAAAATGAATGGTTTGCTTGAGGAAAAGGAAAGTGGTCACGGTTCCGAGTATTATATTTATGGTTGAAGCTGTTGTAAATATTTCTAATTTTGTAGAACCATGAACAGATGGAAAAGATATAAAGAGCTGCAATCGTGAGGATTTTATTATTTTTAAAAATGCAACCTGCAGCTTTCGTTGGGTCTTGCTTTAATCATAGCACGAATAGGTCTTTTTTGGGTGCGGAAGATTCTTGATGTACATGGGCTGTTACCCCAAAACATCATCCCATAGGCAGCCATTGATTGGAATTTTCCAAAATATACTTCTTTCAAGGCCTCGAGATTGCATATAGGCTCGAAAGTATAGGAGCCAATGAACCTATATGTTCTTTCCAGCGCAGATCTACTGAAGTGTGGAGTCGACAGAAGTGTTACAGCTAAGAAATACAAATCTGGCTGATAAGGCTTAATTTGTATAGATATCTGTATATGTATATAGAACAGAACGACAACAAATATATGTTGGTAAGTGATAGATAAATATAATACTTCAAATAATTGAAAGGAAAAAGTGAAAATAAAAGACACGAAGAAAGAAAGAAAGAAAGGTGAATGTGTAAAACGTAGATGCTAGGAGGTGAAATAGAGTGCTGTGTTACAGGAGATTGGTGCCAGTGTAGAGGAATGAAAGGTCGAGGTAAGATACTGGGATAATTTGAAGAGAAGTGAAGTAGAAGACTATTAGAATGATCCTAGGTATTCGGTATATAATTTAGAAGATTGGAACGAGAGGAGGTGCTGGAATAATTTGACTTCGAATATAGGTAGGGCGTAGGCATAGCGAATGGAAAGATGGAGAGCATTTCATAAGGTTAAAGCTTGAATGAGGAAGAAGTGGTCAAATGTTGTATTGTTATGAGAGGGTGGGTAGAGTTCGAATCGACGAGAACGAGTATTACGCTGCGCTGTAGATGATTTAATTTTAAGGAGTTGGTTAATTCAAGAGGTAGGTATTGATGGTTTGATAGAGGAAAGAGCCAAGGAAGTATTGCCTGCAAAAAAAATGGATAAAGCCACTTCAATTTGGAAAATCCGAGAATCTCTGGGTATCCCAAAAATAAACCGAATAAAGACCATTCATTAGACGTTTCAGTCTATTATCGAGTTCCATAGAGGGGCCGCCACAGATTACATAGACATCCGTATTCGAAATGACAGAAAACTAATGTGGAAACTAGGAGTTGACAAAGCTTAGATTGATTCATCTAAAGTTCATTTCACCATACCAAAACACTAGAATTAAGCCAATTTTTTTAATGTTTTAATTGCCTTGCAGCCATTAATTGATGCAGTAAATAAAAGTATAACAGGTCACAGTTTTCCATTTTGGGTACATACTGTTAATCGCACATCAAAAAATGTTTGGATTTCATTGAATATTGTAATAAAATTAATAATTCCTTTATCAAAACATAATAATACTTTGTAGTACTTTATAGTACTAGTGTTCACTTTACTAATTTATTACCTTCTGGTACTTGTAAAGTTATCTAATCAAGTTAATGGATCTAAACTTCTTTCAGGTTTATTTCATTTTATTATTATTTTTATTACATATTTCTCGTTCATAACATAACAAGCTTTATGAGAACTTTTACTGTAATATACTAGTGCTTTATTTTGTAATATTATATAGAAACAATAGAAAAAGGTATAGAAAGAAATTTTTTTAATAGCTCTGCTCTAGTGTCGGGTCAATTTGATCTGAAATGAATTTTGTTATTGTGATATGAATGTTTGTTGGGGGTAATTTGAAAACGCTAGTCACAGACTTTGCTTCTTAAAATATAAACCCAAAAATACCAGAAAATTTGTCAATATATTTCTTTCTTTAGTTAAATTTTGATAGTTTGTTTGTATGTTAAGTTCGGGTCAATATGACCCGCAAAGAAAATCATTATGACAAGCACTTCTTGAAGCTTCTGGTTGTGGAGATTCTATCTCTGAAGTTGAAGCTCACATAATAAGTAATGTGTCTGCATCTGACAGTTCTGCCATCTTGAAATAATGTTTTCAAAATTTTTCTAACAATGTTTTGAAAAGATCTTAAAATAGACAGGAAATCATAACCAAACAGCAGCAGCTTGGTCGATTTCGTACTGTTAATATATCACACCTCGGATTAGCCTTTTATTACACTCCGGCTTTTCTCAATCAAGCTTTTATCCTGAAGCCGTCCGTGTACTACATAGAATCCGCTTAATATTAGCGGTCCATTCCCCCAAATCTCTCTGCTCAGTATCAAAACATTGATGTACTTAGGAGCCATCATATTGGAAGTCAGGCCCCAAAATGTGTTTGCTCTCAGCTCTTCACATAATTTTTGGATATGCTCCACGATACCTAGAGCAGATAGAAGCTTGTAATTACAATAATCTAATTGCCAATGCTCTGGCTCACCTTGGATCTAAATGTGGAATGGGATTAGATTTAAAATAATCTCAAAGTCCGCAGTGGAGGAGTGGTCGTCATGAAACTTGTTTTGCTTAGTCAGGTAAGCCTTTCGAACACTACTAATTGCCCTAATTCTTCCCAGTTGCTAGGTTTATGTCTACCAATTCCTTGGTGATTTCATGAGATTTCTGGTGTACATGCAAAGATTCATCTTGGGGCTTAATCCTAAAAAAAGCATTTCAGGATCTTAGACCAAAAATTTTCTCCGTAAAATATTCCGTCAGAAAATAATGACTTTTTCAGCACAATATTATTTAAGAACTTAATCCAAAAAAATCAAGCTGGGGGGGGCGTATTTGGAGTGTGTGCTGGAAAAGAAGATTTTTATATAGGGGAGCGCAAAGTGTGGAAGGAAGGCCAATTGGTTGGGATGACAGAGATGCCTGGTACATCCAATAAATGGTATTAGATGCCTAAAGGCATTACTTGGGTAATGCTGTGGTAAAATTTTTGAAGAAGCCTAGAGTTATACTAATAAGTAAGCAAATTGAATACTCATTTTATTTCTTATATGATTAAGTTTAAAATCTCTGAAAATTAGCGATAATTTAAAATGATAATGTAATTTATTTTATATAAATGGATCATCCCATTACATGCATAAATAAAAACATTATCTTTGATAAAATAAAAAATAATTGAAATTATCGATTTGGAAGATAAGCGCCAATAAAATATAATATGTAATGCGTGTTATTATTGTATACTTCGGTTGTTTGCTTGTGACAATCACTTACAATTTTAGATGAGGGTTTTTTTTTATAATAGTAGATGAAGGATTGTTGATATCAGCATTTCTCTGAATTTTTTGCGCTCTGCAAAAAAAACAAAACAGATCACTATAAGGGTCATTTTATACTCGTTTTAAACGAACAGAATAATAATTATTGAATATGGATGACATATATTGGGAGTATCATGTTTCAAATACAAAAACCGTTGGATATTTGTACTGTTTTTAACCTCGATTTCTATATTGATTATAATTTTTTTAGTTTCTGTTAATTTTAATAAGAAGAAGTATTGCGATCGTATCAAATTTTTGATGTCGAGTTTACACCTGAGAAAATATATTTTGAGGTCCCCTGAATACGAAAAATTGGTTTTTAATTAATTTTTGCTGTTTCACATTTTATTTTACTGTGAAAACTCAACATTTGGAAAATTTGAAATGGTTGCAATACTTCCTAAGTAAGAGAAAGTAAACAAAAAAGTGAATAAATTTATCAAGCTCTACTTTCGTTTGAGCAATTTTAACAGAAGGGAAGGGATTACCTCAGTGGTAGCACGCTGGACTAGCAACGCGGATGTTCCCTGTTTCGAGTTCAACATGCTCCCCTCACTTTTTCCCTTCCTAGGAGCCTCTACAGTTTGTGTTAGGGACAGTGTAGCCTGTAACGAGAGAACACTATTCGGAGGCCGGCAGTGCATTGAGAAGGCTCCGAGCGCCAATGACCATAGATGCTGAGGCACCTTAAATACAAAAAAAGAAAAAAATATATATGAAAAAAAAATTAACAGAAAACTCAATTCATCCTTCATCTTAAGTTATTCTGAATTGAATAAAAGACATTTATTTCCTATGAAGTCACTTAGCAACTCCATACGACTTCATAAACCATATTCCATATTCCAATGAATAAGGTGATTTAATAATGAACTACATTCATTTACTAGAAAATATTATTCAATAAATTTTTTGAAATTTCCTTCACGATTTATTCTGTGAAATATTTTAATAATAATTATAATATTGGTAGATACTTTAATACTAATAAAGTTTTATAAAGTCTTTTGATTAAATAATAATCAAACTTTATTTACAAGTTTAGTGCTGGAAGGATGGAAAAGAAAGAAGTTAAATGCAGAAACCCTATCACCACTGACCTTGATACTTGGTTACCATGGAAACATTATTATTTAATAAATGATCCTTCTTTTGTTTACTGGTAATTTTAATATCCTACATAAGAATTCCAAGGGGATAAAAAATAGAAAGCTATGGTTCTTGTATAAAGATGTGGTTTTTAGTTTTTAAATACCATAGCTTTCTTCATTATAATATAAAGATCTTTACAAGTATCATTATGAATACAAGATATTTTTATTTTATATACTGTATATATAAATTAATTTATTAATAATATACAAACGCAATACAATATAGCTTCAAACCATTGCTCTATTAATGGAGTTACTTAAAATTGCGTAATTTTTACATTAAATTATTTCTCAGAAAGTCCTCACGCGTTGGTCTAGTGGTTAGCGTACTCCCCTTTCGTGCGAGAATTCAGGGTTCGATTTCCGTAAGGGCAAAGTCGATGTTAACCCAGCATCGTGAAAAAAAGTGGAAAGCTACCTAGTTAACAGCGCCCTAGGTAGCGAAGCCCGGAACTAAATGGAGTGGGAACTGTGGCATGTTTACCACTCTATTCAAATAGTCGTCTGGCAAGCCTTAGCCCTTCGTGGGCTGTGCGCCATAGGGCTTTTCTTTTATTTCTCAGAGAAATATCAGACGCATACATTATTATATAGTTGTTAATTATATTTAATCGCAAGTTTAGTTTTAAGTAATAATAAATTTGTAAGTAGTTTTAAATTTGTAAGTAGTTTCTGAAAGCTTCAAAATGAATTTTTCATTAGGATTAGCGCTGTTACGTTTTGTATTTTATAATGCATGATAATAGGATAGTATGACATAGTAGGATTTTCAGAATAAATTTGCTCTAAATATAAAACTTGTTTTTACAAGATATTGTAAAATACTATATCTTACAGCATCTAAGTTTGAAGTGTTTTACAACAAATTGAATTCCATAACATTAAAATAATTCGTTTTGGTCGTGGAACCAGTATAAATTTCTTTTATTATATTAAGCAAGACTAAAATTTTTGGCAGTCTGTTATTGGGCAGTTCTAATGTTTTTAAAATATTAAAATTATGGTAATAAGAGATTATGTACTGCCACTAGAAAGATCTATTGTGCCTCCTCCCCCCAACGAGCCTTTTCAGTGCAATGTATAGTGTTACACACAACATGGCCCGGATAGTGAGCTGTAGAGGCTCCTAGGAAGAGAAAAATCTAAGTTCAGCAAGCTGGATTCGAACCCGGGACCTCCACGTTGCTGGTCCAGCACGCTACCACTGAGCTAATCCTTTCCCATATATTACGGCTTCTAAATATTAAACTGTAGAACCAGCTTTTCCTCGAGTTACAATATTTATTATTTTAATACATTCAACAGGTTGAAACTTCACAGTTACGAATAACAAATGCACACATATTTATAATTGTTAATTATATTTAATCGGTTAATATTTTTGTTATTACTTAAAGTCGTAACGTTGAGTAATAATAATAATAAGAAGCAGTTATAAATCAAATCGAATAGTAGACCAAAAAAATATATCTAACCAATACCTTGCGGTATATCGTTGTTTATTTTATTCTTACATCATTATTGTTTATAAATAAATGTATTTATCTTCATTAATTCGCTATAAAAGGAAAAGTTTATTTATATTTATTACAGACTTAAATAAAAATAGATTTACAATGCATACAATGTAGCTATGTTATTTATATTTTTATACTTTTTCCTACAAAATAATGAAATCTGGCCATTTGTTTTTTTAAATTCCACATGTTTTTTTTTTTTTTTTTATAATTTAAAGCGCGTCAACATTCTATGGCCTTCTCAGTCTCTGCCGGCCTCCGGATAGTATTCCCTAATTACAGACAACACTGTCCATCACTGAACAAGTGAGCTGTAGAGGCACGTTGGAAGAAAAAAACTGTATGTGTAGCAGAGCTGGACCCGATCCAGGGTCCTCCAAGTGGGAGTCTAACGCGCTAACCACTGAGTTAATTCCTTCCCTCACATGTTTTATAGGATTTATTAAAGGATTACCTACATTATTTAGTAATTTTCTCTTTTCTTCGTTAACCCTGCATACAAAGAAGTTATGTTCGAGTCTTTTCTCACCTCCGCAAAGCACACTTACAATACTGGAACATCCCTTCCGTTCATTCTTTAATTACCACACTCCAAGCTTGAATCAAACCATTGCATTAATTTCTATTTTGTTTAATATATTAACATAGATTTCGGCGTTATAAAGACCTAAAATTTTAAAGAAATGTTTTATTAATTTTTATTTTCAATTATAAATTTTATCGTTCAGTAATCCTAGTTCCTTCTTTGAAACTATTTTATGTAATTTCATGCATAGGTAATGTTGAATTCCTGATTAATCAATTTTAAAGCCAATTTTTCTATTTCTCTTTCTTCCTTTTTATCCAACTGTTTGTTGTTTCATGATAATGAAACATTTGGTGATTAACTTACTTTTTTTTTACAGTTTTAATTGACAATAGATTTGAAAATCCTTAGGTGACTAACTGCTAAAATATTTTTATATGTTAAATTCCATAATACAACGTAGACATAGTAGAGACTTAGGTAAAAATAGAAGTGTTTACTGAACGCAGAAGACTTTTATTTAATGAAAAACAATAATAATTTGCCCACATTAAGTAATCCGCTTTCATTCCACCAAATTTGTGACCCATAATTAAATGTCACTTGAATGTCTATATTCTTATTTATAATAATTTTTATTCAAATATTAAGAATAAACAATCTGTTACAATATATCATTAGAGTGACAGGTGTAATGGAAAAAGTAAATGAAAATATATTTTATTTGAAGAAAATCATTATTATTTGCAAGATTTTCAACGTTGGCTGGCAAAAGGGTAAAAATACAGGTACAAGACCACCGTTAGAAGAGAGGTCAGAGAACTTAGTCAGCTTTGTCTTTTGCCCCTTCTCATAGGGAAGGACTTGAACTACCAAGAGAAAGCATTCTTTCAAGAGAGTCTAAATTCTGCATTCAATTAGACGAGTCTAAATTGGACATTGTACCAGTATTACTCAACGAGTCAACATCAGTGCCAGTTATAAGTTAAAACATTCTAGCTTTAATAATTAGTTTAAATGAATCTAACTAGTTTCAGTAGATTTATAAGCATATTATTGCGATATTATAAAGTATTCAAATTCATTTAGAGATAAATATATTTATTTCAAATACAGTGGTGACTACTTACATATTTCTAATACTTCTCTTCTCTTTAAGACATATATATCACACCACACCCCTCCTCTATACACACATACTCAGGTGACAGAGATAGTGAAACCACTATTTCAAGCTCAAGGGGGCTTCACTGTGTTATTTCTAGTGAAAACTCAATTTGGAAAATCTGACACAATTACTGATTTTGGAAATAAAAATCTTAAACATTTATTTTAAGGAGTGTTAATTCGGAAACTCTTTAACAAGTATAAACTTTTTTAGATTTTTCACATTTCCAGTAGTCAGGTGGGGAAGTGCTAAATTTTATTATCACAACATCTGATATCGCATTAATTTATGTTAAATAAATATTTGATTTTGTATAAAGTATTTGCTTGCTTGTATTTGGCTGGATGATAAGAGAAGATAAAATGGTTAGGAGTGGGGAGGGTGGCGAGCGAGTGGGAAAGTGAAATAGTGGGGGAGATACGAAGCGTTGGTGGGGACAAATTTCAAGGAATAACGGAGAGCCTGGAGATGAGGAAGTGGTGCTTACTGCTCTGGGAGCCAAATCGATTCTCTACGGACCTACTCACTGATGATTAATGTAGGTGGAATGAAGTCCCTTCGTGACTGATGAACACAGAGTGCTAAAACCCAAACCACCCACCCATGCCTCACCTCTTTTCCTTGCAAACTATTTCCCTGACTTCCTCGCCCATCTTTAGGCGACTCCTTTACACCATTCTAAAGAACCATTCTCCTCCTCACTCTTCCATGAACTTGCCAAATTACCCCTACCACCATCAAGCACTAACCACTATCACCTCGTCTTATCTGGTGAAACATTCAGAGTGTGTGAGAGAGAGAGAGAGATAGTCAGCGCAATGTGGCAATTGTTCATCACTTCCTTCTATTGCATCACATTGTCAACCGACCATTTTTTTCTTCATCATCTTCTTTTACTCTCAATTTTATCACAAGCTGAGGGGAAAAAAAAGGAAGTTAAAAAACTTCCGCATAACGTTCTGATAACTTCAGTAATTGAGTTTTCATCTAACCCATCTTATATATATATATATAAAAGTATGGCATGGGTTAGATGAAATTTTCCTACTCTGGCCATCATCTCTTTTCTTGCTTCAGAAATAGTCCATCTAATCATAATGATCTTGTTAATATGACTTCCTTGATGCTCAATAAAACTATTTATATAAATATAATAACCAAGGTCAAAAATAATATTCTACTCTCTTAATTAATGGTTCAATAACAATGCTTTTGATGACTTCGGCATTGACAAAAGGGAGAGAGTTTTTTTTAAATAATTTATACACTTCAATTGATACTTCAATTTCTGTAGATGATTTAAGACAAGAAACTAGTAACTTTTAATTTTTTGTTTTTAGGTTTCTGCGATGTAACAAATGTGTATGTTTAAAAATTCTTTCTCCACATCTTCACGACTATCTATATATTAATGCCTTGATAAAGACAGGAAACTTTGTCGAAACGTTGACGTAATTGAATGCTTCTTTCTTGACCGATCCTTACAAAATTTCTTCATAACTATTTATTTTATTTTTGCAATGTCTATGTCTTGTTTGACTTAAAATTGTCTCATAAAGATTGATCAATAATCAGTGTTTTTTAGCAACTCAATGAAATTGAGCAGCCACATCAACTTGGTTTGTCGCTGTAATTTGTTTCTGCTGTAAAAAGAAGAAAGTATTGCAAAATCAAATTTTCGAAATTGGACTATTCAACCAGCACATATTGTTTTGAAGTCCCTTAAATTTGAAAAAGTGTTTTAAGAAATTGATGTGTATGCGCACGTGTGTATAGATATGTTTCTGCCTTTATATGATTGTGATAAATATAACAACTGAGAAATCGAAGAAAGTTCAGACTTGATATTTCATTCAAGTTTTTCGTTGGGGGATCTAATAAATAAGGTTTTGGTTTATGGAACTTTTTTGTCCCAAAAAATGAGATGTAAAAACTACCTCCTTGATTTAGTTAGTTCAACCTGATACTCTGTGTATAAATTATAAACTATCTATCTATAGACAAACAGCTATAGAGGACTAGAAAAAGTTCTATTTTTCATTTTTGAGATAATTTGTTCTCTCACATATGTGATGAATGCCAAAAATTATATCTGTAAATATAATTTGAGGAAAATTATGATTTGAAAGAAAAATGCAAGTTGGCAAAAAGGGTAAAACCCAGGTAGAAGACACCGTTACAGAAGAGGTCATAGATCTTAGTCACCTTTGTCTTTTTGCCCCTTCTCACAGGGGAGGATTTGAACTACCAAGAGAAATTATTCTTTTAAGAGAGAGTCTAAATTCTACTTTTAAAAGACACAGTCTTCACAGACATTCAACCAGAACATTTGTATCAGAAATCGTTCTCTTAATTCAGTGCCAGTTTAAGTGTTATCATTTCACTTTCAATCAATCTAGCGACTGTTTATTTGAGTCTGTGCATATATAAGTTAATACAAGATTCACAATTAATAATTACCTTGCAAATTTACTAATTTAATATATAGTTAAATTATTTATTTAAAAGTAGTTCGAATTCTCTATTACTAATACTTCTATCTCTGACTTAAACATACACACTCACAAGCGACTTCACAATACCGCTCACGCTACAAGCTGCTACACAAAACAACACACTTCACACCAACGACATTCCATTTTTTTTTTTTTTAAATAAATAATTTAACTATATATTAAATTAGTAAATTTACATTAGAAAATTACAAATTTCTCTTGAAAGAACGCTTTCTCTTGGTAGTCCAAATCCTCCTCTGTGAAAAGGGGCAAAAAGACAAAGGTGACTAAGTTCTATGAACTCTTCTGTAACGGTGTCTTCTAATGTTTTTCCTTTTTTTCTAACCAACTTGCATTTTTCTTTCAAATCATAATTTTCTTCAAATTATGTTTATAGATATAATTTCTGGCATCCATCACACATACACACACACCCACAAACCCACACATCTACTTCATTAATAACAAATTATTTTTTCATTTTGAGTGAATTTGAAAACCGTTTTTTCCCGGGAAAAAAAAACAGTTTGGAGAAGACAAAAAGATGTGATATTTTCGGCTCTTTAGTTTGATGTGTTGATATTTTGAAGAGAAAATTTATATGTGTGCTGCTATTTTTGTCACAATCACTACACTAATATAGAGGATTTTTAACATAATTCTTTAAGCTTTCTTTCTTTTCACTAACGCATATTGTCCATCTAGATGAAGTGGCAAAAAGCTCTTTGGCAGCTACTTATCCAAGAGAAGATACCATAAATTTTGCTGAATAAACACTTAATAATCCTTATCAAGACATAACGTACACATACACATACATATATCTATATACATATTCTCTCACTATTATTAGGTCAATAAGTTATTACACTTCATCGGTTAAGTCTGTAATTAGTTCTGTGCTTCGTATTTCAGTTTGCTCATAATAAAAAGTTTTTTTTTTAAAAAAAAAAAACGTTCTTTCAGGCAATTCACCTATCTATAGGCATGCATTGCCTATAAAACCATTAAAATAATAATAATAATAATGACTTCATCAGACAATGTATCCTGATGCTGCAAGCAGCAAGATATGTATATGTATTCACCTTACTCATTGAAAGCATGCTAGATTTTTTATGTTTATAGAAACTTCGAGGCAATTGTAATGGTTTATTTTTTGCTCTAGATAAATGCTCCGTTGTAATGGTTAGGAAATTTGTACAAAATATAGATCTTTGTTTGTTTTTTTGCTGTTTATCCATTTCTTGTGCAAATTTGGCACGGTTTATCTTGTCGTACTTGCATAGTAGAATGTAATAAATCTCTGTAGCATCAAATCAATCCAATTTTCAGATCCATCTGTATGGTCCGGGCAATTTGTCCCGTTTCCATTCCCATATATTTCTCCCGATGCGGATCTCCATTTGCGGAGGCGGACGCATTAGAATTTCCTTGGAGCACTATCATGGGGAAATCTCAATATTTGAAATACACATACTCTCACACATAGAGTGAATCCATTGGAAGTTTACCCTAATAATTGTTTCTCTGCAGGTGTGATGTCTTTTAACCACGAACAAGGATGTAGGTGTGAACGTAATCCTAAACTTATTTCTAGTCCTCCCCTATTGTTATTCCATGTATGGCAAAAGGGCCATAATCATTAATAGTCGGAGTAAGGGGGGAGTAAGTAAATACCAATTACAATACAATGAGCCAATTTAGAATAATTGTGTCTACTCTCAAATAAGGCCAAGACCACAGATTGGGTTTTAGGTAGGTTATTGAACTTTTGGATTGGAAACTCGACTAGCAATTGTAAGAGAATCACTGTCCCAACATTATTTAAAACTTTTGCTAGTTCTAGATACTCTACTTGAACAACCTCTGAAAAAGTATTGTCGAGTGATTTCATAGTTCTGCACTTATTAAGCTTTTGAGTTACAGTAGCATAAATTGACAATTACTCACGGTATTTTAAAAAAGATATAAAGGCAGAAATATATTTTTACTTTCTCTTACTTTATTTTACTTACTTAAGATCGTCTAAGGCCCAAAAACGAAAAATCGTAGAAAGTTCAAACTTGATATTCTGTTTAGCTATCACCATGGGATCCGACAGTGGGTTTTCTGTGAAATTTTCTCAACCGGAAGTACCACTTTACTAGTTTTTTTTTTTTACTTTTTTGCGATTTTCTCCAAAATGGCTCCGACGATTTTGTTGAAACTTTATACATCAACTACACATACAAAGAGCTACAACTTTTATTTGAAACATTTCTCTGGGAAAATTCATTTAAGGGCAGTTATGAAGGAGGATTGGGGTTAGGTTTTCATCTAAAGTGCTATTTCAGTTTATGAGACAATTCTGTCATCTAAATAAT